>JASSUY010013010.1:14485-56093 GCA_032466535.1 Forpus xanthops | reverse complement strand
GGCTTTCTGGGCTGCAAGAGCACACTGCTGGCTCATGTTCATTTTTTCATCGACCAACACCCCCAAGTCCTTCTCCTGAGGGCTGCTCTGAATCTCTTCTCTGCCCAACCTGTAGTTGTGCCTGGGATTGCTCCGACCCAGGTGTAGGACCTTGCACTTGGCATGGTTAAACTTCATCAGTTTGGCATCAGCCCACCTCACAAGCATATCAAGGTCCCTCTGGATGGCATTCCTTCCCTCCAACTTATCAACCGAACCACACAGCTTGGTGTCATTGGCCAACTTTCTGAGGCGCACTCAATCCCACTGTCCATGTCACCAACAAACATTTAGAACAAGACTAGTCCCAGCACTAATCCCTGAGGGACACCTGTCATTACTGGTCTTCTGTTGGACACTGAGCCATTGAGCACAACTCTTTGCGTGCGGCCATCCAGCCAGTTCTTTATGCACTGAGTGGTCCACCTATCAAATTGATGTCTCTCCAACTTAAGAGACAAGGATGTCATGTGAGACAGTGTCAAGCGCTTTGCACAAGTGCAGATAGATGACATCAACTGCTCTACCCCTGTCCATCAGTTCCATAGCCCCATCATAGAAGACCGCCAGATTGGTCAGGCAGGATTTCCCCTTAGTGAAGCCATGCTGGCTGTCATCAAGCACCTTGCTGTTTTTCGTGTGCCTCAGCATGCCTTCTCGGTGAATCCGCTCCAAGATTTTGCCACGCACAGAGGTGAGGCTGACTGGTCTGTAGTTCCCTAGGTCTCCCATTTTCCCCTTCTTGAAAATGGGGTTATATTTCCCTTTTTCCAGTTGTCAGGAACTTCACCTGACTTGCCATGATTTTTTCAAATATGATGGACAAATCATCATATAGCAGAGGGCTAAAGTGTCCAGGAGACATAGAACAGGTTTTGGCTTCTTGAAATCTGTGATGTCCAAGTACACAGAACACTGAAGAATAAAGAAAAGTGAAAAAAAGACATTTATTCTCCCATGAAATTTTTTTCCATTAGCAGCTTTCTGTTCCAGCTATAAGCTACAGGGATAGACATTCATTCAAAGATGATGAAGCCTGCCTTATTTTTAGAAAGTTCATCACAGCACATATACTTGTACACTGTAAAGTATTTTCACAAATTAAACCTAAGCAGTTGTCAAAATAAATGAACAAAGTATGCTCTGTGATGCTTTATCCTTTATTTATTTATATTTTGTATTGTCTGTTCAAGTGTTTGTTAATTTGAAAAATTCAGTTATTTGTGATAGGTCAGCATCCTAGCTGTTAGCTTGAATTAGCAAGATCATACTGTTTTTCTGACTAGACACACTCCTAATAGCAAAAGTATCAGCTGAGACACAATTATGTTTGGGCTGGAAGGACTGTGGTTGCTACAGATAATCCAGAGGATTATTCTGTGATGGGTTATACTTAATGAAGGTTTTCCTGAGATGCTTGCTCTCTGAAAGGTCACATTGTTTCTGTGTTAGACTCGGTGTCAAGCCACCTTTTGGTGTTTGCAGGAGGAGGGATTGCAAAAGGAAGGGATGGAGGTGGCAGAACCGGGTGCCATGTGGTAGGCATGTCAGCAAAGGGAACGGAATGCCACACACCTGCTTTGGGGCTCTGCCGTGCCGCAAGTTAACATTTTGATGAGCAATTTCCATTCTGTTGTTTTCTCTCAACACATGGGGTTCAAAAAACAGTTAAAAGAAAACTGTACCCATTTGCTCATCCCAGAAGCCTGTGATTTCAGAAGAGTCTGCCAGATTAATTTTCACATATGCAGTATTCCAGAGTTGAAACACAGCGGACTGCGGTTTATCTTCTGAAATTGTAGTGTGATGGCCAAAGAAAAATAGGTGTGCATTGCTCTAAGGTCATAGAATGCCACTGAACTATGATTTCTAGTTGTCAAAAAAGAAAGAAATCTTTTTCCTGTAATCAAAACCTTCAGAGGTTTCTCAATTCTACGTAGTAATAACAAATACTAACCTCTACAGAAAAGAGATTTTTCAGCAGCTATACAGCTATATCCAGAAAATTACAGAAATGCAGCAATCTCTTTGCTGGCTACACATCTGTAAAGACCCTGCTTTCTGTAATCAGTGTACTTGAACTAGACTTCCTTTAAACCTGCGCTCGGATGATACACAATAATGTAATCTGCTCCGTTAAAACATTTTATTTTTGTCCATAGTAGCTCCATAACACCCTCTTTGGAGGATGGAGGGGAAATGGCTGCAGAATTCCATTGGCACCGCTGCAGAAGGGATGCAGGCTTCACAGAAACACTTTGCCCCAGCTATGTATTTTAGTCAGGAATGGGCTAGTCCTTTGCTAATTTACCCTCAGGAGGCAACTGCCATGTGCTTGAGGGAAGAATTAGACTTACATTTCCTGCTTAAACCTCTAATCTGATATTCATGTAGCCGATTTGGTCGTAAATTTTGGCTACTGAAAATTTTCTGGCTTGCGGTAGGCCTGTATCTGTGTAATTGGAAAACAGAAGAGATTCTCTCACTTTAATCCATCCTCCTTAAGGCAGGAGAAAAGCCAAGGGATTTAGAATCCTCCTTCTTTTCTTGCAACCTACTGAGACTAACTGTGGTTAGAATCTCTTCTTGATGCACTTTTACAGCAGGATGTCCATGCTGCTAGAAACCTTTTGCTGCTGAAGCCTGAAGCATTAAATCATTCAATAACCCCTTATTTTTGTCTTCCAGGAGAGCATCAGCTTGTAAAACGTGACATGATCAACACTAAAGTCAGCCTCTGACATGCCCTTGCACCCATAGATCATGTTCATGCAGTTGCTAGCACAGCAGTATAAAGGTTTTCAGTAACCTTTTAATAGAGATAATTTCACTGGTCCTTTCAAGGGGTCCACTTGATTATATGTACAACTATAGAGAGATGGTATTTGGAATGGTTGATATGCTCACAATTTTTATAAGTAAAGACCTTGATGAGTTCCTCCACAGTCAGTCTCCTTGGGCTAAAATTTCAACCTATTACATGGGGATTTAGCCACTCATTTCCCATAAACATCAATGGGAGTCATGTGGCTAAATCCCTGTGCAACACATTGAAAATGTATTCCCTTATGTTTAAACTCATTTTGATGCAGATGTTTTCTTCTCCAGGAAACAAGTGAAATGAAGAAGCCATTTATTTCTTTCATTTATCTGCCCCAGATCACCAGTCTCCCAAATTATCTTTTAGGTACTAGAGTATCCCACAGGATTTGCTGAATCTGTGTGTGACACTAGGTTAGAGGCCAAGCTTCAAGACATTAGGACAATGGATGCCTATTTGTATTTATTACCTACTCATGTGTGGGGAAATTGGACAGATGACAGGCTGTCCTCTTCACCCATGAGAACAAGATTTCTCATTTCTTTCAGTTCTCCATCACCTCCTGCATTACATATTAAAGGAGGCACCACTTGCTGGTTTTAGTGAATTTAACTGGCTGCAGGTTACAGTGTAGGGTCATTGCTTGGCTCTTGGTTGTGTGTGCTTTGTGATACTCTTTTACAAGGTTAATGGATCTGCTGTGATCACGATATGGAGATTCTACTTTACTAAATTCCTTCACCAGGAAGAGGATCTTTTAGGCTAATTATTGGAGGGAGGGGAAATCTATCAGGATGTTGGCACAAATGTGAATATACTATTTCAATAGTATATTCAATGCAATATTTCAAAATCATTGGGCATGATTTTCACTAATGGCGTATGTGTGTTAAGATGCAATTTTGTGCCTGGAAAGAATTGTGTTCATTATAAATGGCAGGTGCTTTTAAAGCATTTAAATATTGCATTTTCTATTTCCACCTGCACACCAGGTAACTTGGTATTAATATGCTACTAGTTGAGCCCATGATTCATTGCAGGTGCAGTGCTTGGGAAATCAAGGATTGCATTGAGGTCCTGATGAAAATCATGCCCTCAGGCACATCTGAGCTCCATTTTGATCAACAAGCCAAAAATAAGACTTTTATTTCAATTACAGTTTGTCTGATTTTGAACTTAATGATGCAACTCGAAGTCTATTGGCTTAGCTCCTGAGACCCAGGAAGGAGGATGTCTGGGACCTTGTCTATTCAGTGGAATAGAGGTTCCCATTAAATTCACTCTGATCTCATTACATGTCTTTTATTTGGTCAGAAGCTCTATTTTTGCTCTTCCTGGCCTTATTGAATCTGTTGTTGATTCATTGTGCAGACTTGGTATTAATGAAAAAGACTGCCTCACTCAGGTCTCCCCGGAGGGTGAGATTTTCCATAGCCCTGTGTCTGTACCATGCATTGGAAGCACAGACTCCGATGGGTTGCCTTGTGAAACTAGATTCGAGCAGAGCTTTATTAATAGGCTGATGAGATGTATCGGCTTGGCAAGGCTGCCTGCCTCCATAATGAGCGAGGGCTGTATTTTACTTCCCTTAACGAACAGAAAAATCCTCAGCTATGTCTTTCCTGTCCCCCTGCTATCCTCGCTCCACGTTCCACTTTCAAAGACCTCTTTAAAGGTCTCTATTATCCCAGCTGCCTTTAGGTGTCACTCGAAGCTTTGGGTTCCTCTTGTTCATCCGCCCTTTGTGTGCTGAGCCCTGCCCTGCCATTCAACTGCCCCAGCAACCTGGGGGTCACTGGTCACCCCCCAGCTACTCCCTCCCTCGCTTCTTGGCTGCAGTTGTTGTCTGTGCTAGTTGCACATCGTTATGGTTCAGCATTTAAATGCTGTTGAAGAATAAGTAATTAATTTTGGTAGCTTGTCTCATTTTAAGCAGAGGTGGATGTCAAAGGATGTACCTGCGTTACTGGATTGGAAACTGCTGTAGGAAATCACAGGTGTCCTAAAATATGTCCTGGGCAGAAGATGTGGTTTTATCTTGCCTGAGAGTGGAAGGGCTGACTCCTGTCCTGCTTTTGTCAGGCATTGTCAAGCTGTCCTAGCTCCTCTCACTACTAGACTTCAGGAATTGTTAATCTGGTCTTCTCCGTATTGAGGTGGATCTGAAAATTTTTTAGTGGGCCAAGTACTTTCTTGGCCTTTCAATGAAGCTTGGGTCGCTCATATGGTAAATCATTAATTTGGATACTGTATTCTGCCTTTGCTGGGAGTTAAGAGTGGTGTTCTAATAGCTTCCTTCCATCTGGAACAGTCATAAACCAGATGGATAAAGGATTGGCACTGCTTATTTTGAGTCTTTACCCAATTCACCCTGTGTAAAGGGACCTTGCAGTATTTCCCAGACAATTGTTGCATGTATCCAGAACCACAAGTGAAAAATACCAGTATCAGATGTGGGGCTGCTGCTTGGGGAAAGTTTTGGAGAGGTGAGCAATAAAAATTATGCCTTCTTTTGGCAGTATTGTATCAGAGTCCATGATTAGGAGCCGTGTGTAAGATTGGTTTGCATCTAAGAATTATTTGAAAGTCTAATCACTTAGTTTCAATTCCAAAGTTTATAGCACCTTGAGTTAAGCCATTTCAAAGCAGAATTTATTTCTCAAATAGAACAGGAAGAGATAGGTTTTCAAGGATGTTGTATATAAAGATCTTGGCATCTTGTCCTGCTGGATCCATTGTCTTCTCTGTTCTTATGAAAATAAATTCATCACACTGCATTTCAGTACATTAATATGATTTAATAAGAATTAGAATATTGCTAGAAACTAGATGTTGCACCTATGCTTATTTATTTTGGTAAATTAGAAATATTTTCATTAGTGAATGGCTAGAAGGAAGAAGTCAAGTGTTTCTACTGTGTTGTGAATAGCATTTATTATGGAGAGCATTTTCATATGCAACATGTCTTTAAGGATCTGCTCTTTGGCCTAGGCAATACTGCAGTGTTTAGGAATTGCTTTGGAAACGCTTCTGATGCTGCTGAATACCAGAGCAGGTACATGATTCTAGCCTATTTTGGCTTAAAGAGAAATTAGCAGGGGAGGAGGTAATTCAAGGAAGACTGTAAAATTCAGGTATTAAAAAGTTCAGAGGGGCTTCTTAGGCTTACCTCAGAAGTCATGGAGACATGGTATCATGGTATTGCAAAGCACAAGAAGGGAAGCAGGAGGGTGAATAAAGAAAGGAAGGATTTAAGGATGGGAATATTGTGACATTATAAAGAATTTATTTTTGTTTATCATCATTGCATATATTGGAGGAGACCTTTATGATTTCCAGGTAGATCCTTTTAAGACCAATTTAAAAGAGAATAAATAAATGAATTATAAATATAAATATAAATTAGGACATGTCATCTGGGGTCACATTGCATATGAATCCTAGAGCATTCAGGGAACTGATGTATTGGTGCTCCTATCAAAGGATACAATCTGTTCTTAAAATTAGCTGTAGAAACAAGGAGATTCAAAGGCTGCTCCATTACTTTGAAAGGCCAAGCAGTCATCTTATGAATGAACTTAGCAAACTTTGCTTCATTAGTTGTTAAATTGTTTACCACTATAGTTTAAATGATAAACAGTTTTTATAGGCTGATTAGTCTTCACTGGCTCTTTCCACTTGCTTGGAAGAATCTGCTCACCTCTGAGTGCTTCAGTACCTAAAGCCTCATCTCCTGACCAGGCCATCCCTCTGGTCCTAGGTGTCATCTCTTCAGAAGGGTACCTTTTGAAGCTAAAAATGCCAGGAGGTTCTGCTGTTGCCTGCTACTAGCCAGGTAGTGGTCTGTGAAGAAGTAATTGGCAGCTAGCATTGCATATTGCATCCAGGTTCCATTTCCTAGGATATGCATGAGGATAGACACGAGGGGGCAAATTTTGTCACTACAGAAGTGAAAAATTCAGTCCAGGCCATGGTTTCATGATAAAGGCTGTAATAGAAGAGCCAGTTCCTTTTAGCAGTTTCTCCCTGAAATGTGCTGGAATGTGAAGTGCTCAGATGAAATCCTTTTTGCTGGCACCTCTCTTCATTTTCTGCCATTGCCAAATTGCGGATTTGTCTCAAGAAAGATGCTAAATTGAGGTATTGGGTCAAGAAATGTGTCCCTTAAAGTAACTCATTAGAAAACACTTAAAATACAGCTGTGCCTCTTGTTATAAAATCAAGTTAAACTGAACTATATATATATATAAAAAAAGGAGAACAAAAGCACCAAAGTAATAAGTAGAAACATTAGCATTCAACATTGGTTCACCTGACCCTTATAATATAGAAATACACCATTTAATCAGTTATTTACAAACTGCAGAAGAGAATACAGCTTTTTAATGGCACTAGTCCAATTTCCCTATTGCTATATTTGTAGCACTGGTACAAAGCGGAGAGTAAAATTTAGACTTGCACCTAGTATTTGCTACTAACTCCTTAAATAGGTGCTGGATGCATGCCAGAAACTGCTCGAACAAGGGACCAGCAGGAAATTAACAGTATTTCTCTCTTAAAATACCATAGCTATGGAAGCTGCACACTCAGTACCATGTTTCTCAACTATCTGAAGGCTGGTTTTCATTATTTGTCTCCGTCAGTCACAGTATTAAAGTTACATTAATCTGGTGGCCATTTTGCCTTTTGCCATTTTGGTTCAGTACATCTTTAGTTATCTCTTGTGAAAAATTGGAAACAAAAGGCCTGATCCTGCTCAGAGGGATGGTGTCACTAAGACTGCCAAAACAAGAAAGACCTGTGAGGATTAGGCTGTTGGTGTTCATAACCAACTGAAATTGGGTTGGGATCCCATTCAAATTGTCAGATGGTGGTGGCAGCTAGAGCTGCTTGATTTTAAAACAAGACATCTTCTGCCCTGCCTGTGTTAGAGGCACTTCTGTGGCCTAGCAGCAAAGCTTTCAAGGTCAATATCGTGTTTCATCACCAGTCCCAGATTATGATCCAACCAAAAAAAAGACAATTCTTTCTATCCTCAACACCAGAAGACAGTGTGGAAACAAAGTCTTCTGGAATGACATCTGCTTTTCAGAGGAGCAACAAGCTGAACTGGGAAAGTTGTTTTTGCTTTTCTTGATTATGCTTGCATGATCTCTAACCTTAACATTAATATAAAACATAGTTCCTTTGCTTATCTGTTTTCTATGACTATTGGTATTATCTGTAAAGAATTGTTAACACTTTACGAAAGTGTTTTCATAGCTCACCATGACGATCAGTATGTTGGAAATAGGAATCTTAAAATATGGATTGCTGATGTGATCATTTGCCCCAGTTAGAACCTTTCTAGATAATCTCTAATGCAACAGGCATTAAAAAATACAGCATGTGATAACAGGAGCTGCTTAGTTACTCCCTAGCAGAGCTACAAAGAACTCTGTATTTTCACTTTGCAAACCTTGGCAAAGATACAATGCTGTATATGCCAAATTTTCAGAAATGATGGAATTTTGCTTTCATGCCCAGGAATAAAACAGCCTAAGGTACCAACCAATAGAAAATTTGATGGTGGGGGGAATACCCCAAGGGCCTTAGATGGTATTTTTTTATGGACTTTAGACATCAGCAATTTCCATCTAATGGCTACAGCAGGACAAAGAGTTCTCTGGACTTTTTGCTCAGAGAACTACAAAAATAGGCATCTGAAATTAAATAGAGCAATAAAAATACCTTCTGAAACTGTATCCTGATTTGACAAATCTTGGCTAAAAGGGAATGAAATAGCTAAAAAATGCTAACCCTGACAAAAATAGAGGAGAGATGTTTGAATGAAAAAAAGCTTACCATCAAGGTTAATAATTGCTCTCTGTGTTATTAAAATTGAAAAGAGAGGTTATTTTACTCCTGGATTGTACAGCTGCTAGCTTACTTAATAGACCAACACAGAAGTTTTCAAATTCCTCTCTGTTTTACAAAACACCAGTTCATTGCTGCAACCTGGAGTGAAGCTGTTTAGAGCTCTGTGCTAAGTAGAAAGTTCAAATCAATTCTTGTCCATTAGAGTTAGGTATAACTGATGAAATATCCCCAGAGGAGTATTGTAAATGTATGAAGATGTCCTCCCCCATTACAGAAATAGGGAGGCATGGTGAATTACTTACCTTCTCTCTTACACTTAATGTCTCTGAAATGCTGCCAGGCAGAAACGTCTTATCTTGTCTGACTGGGTTTAGGAGAGGTCTATAGTCTGGGATACAGGGGAGGGAAAAAAAAGGTACTAGTACTTTGCAGACCCATATTAATCTTTGTTCCCATGTGAGATCAAGAACAACTACAACAAAAAATGAATGAAGAAAAGCTACTCAATAACCAACAGTGGATTCAAAATTCATGCAGGAAGTATCTGATCCAAAAATCAGTACTAGGGAGTTTTTAATTATGTAACTGAAATTTTGTGCAGTGAGCTATATAATAAATTCATTCATTAAAATGTACATTAAAATGGCATTGGGGCAGAACATACAAACAATGGAAACCAAGAAATCCACACTTCAGGATGTCTCCAGATGCCAAAGCACAGTGAGCAGGGTATTGAATATAACTAGCATTCACTATTTGTCTCCATCAGGAAAAGCACCTTCTGCTGATTCTCACTTGCTATCAATTTGACTCTAGGACTGAACTTGAAGTTGTACAGAAATACAGAAAGACAGGGTTCTTGCACCAAGGGAGCATCATTTTATATAAGGCCTTTACTAGGGATGCAATGAAGTTTGTGGCTACGAGATGCATTTCACATTTTACAACACTTGACTGAGATGTTTTCAGTCTACTGCTGCTGGTGGTGTACAAGATTGCTCAGTTATAGGGTTTGAGTGATCTCAGCTGTATGTGACAGTCTGTGCCACTGAGCACAAGGCAGTAGAGCTGAGGTTAAACCACACCATCTTGAGACCTCTTGAAGACTGAATGGTGCAGTAGGACGTACTGGCAGAGAAAAGAGGAAAGATGAGACAGGACTGCAGAACAGTCATGCTCCTAACTGGTCTGTGAATCTTGGTGCAGGGAAGGAGTTCAGGTTTATGAAAGACTGGTGCTCTCTGAGCACCCAAAATGAAAATCAGAAATATACAGCGCAATAGAAAGAAGTGTGCATCCCCAGTAAATATTGCCATAACAAATAATAGACCATGCTGCATGCAGAGAAAATAGACTCAAGCTTTGCATGTTGCATGGAATTTTAAGCAATTCAGTGAAGCAAAGAGGGAAGGTAGAGTCAAAAGTTTAAAACTCCTACGAGGGGTTTTCCTGACTCTTGGGACTTCCAGTAAGTTGCCTCTGCTGATCTCAGCTGAAACATGGTCTCAGAAGGAAAAGCACTTTCAAGTAACTGAGTTTTAAAGCCATGTGCTATATATAATGAATTTCACTCCCAAAATATATATTACATAATGCAAAGGGAAGTTTACCTGAAACATATAATTTCTTCACACACACACACCCTTTGACATCCAGGAGTCAAGATGTTACTGTTCTTGGGTTTTTTTCTTTCAGAAGTGCATCTGAGCATCAAAAAATACTTCTCTGAATATTATCAATCCTACTGAGAATTATAGCAGAAGATATTAAAGGAGAACAAGGGAAAATGAAAGCAACGATTCAAAGGGCCTAAAGGGAGGGAAAAGGTTGAATTTCAGATTAAGGTGGAAACTAGGATCTGGGGAAAAGAAGGGAAGAGGGTAAGAGAATAGGTAGCAAAAGGGCGGGCTGGGCAGGGGAGACAGGAGTAGTGGAAATGGCTGGAAGAGATGAAAGTATTCAAACCAAAATATTTTGTGAGTAAAAGCACAGGGCAAAACCTAATGAAAAGTGAGAAAGAGTCAAGATCCGATCTAATTATGTGGGAGGGCAGGAGGAAAAGGGTCTTGTTGGTCTTAATCCTGTAGTGCACAGCGTGACTATTCCAAAGTTGAATTACTGACTTGGAATTCTCAAGTCTGACTTTCAGATTTCTGCTTATTATTTTCTTCTCTGACTCTGGCAAGTAACTTAACATCTCTAAGCCTTTGTTTCTAGTCCTGTAAGATAGGAATGCTAGCACTTCAGTGAACTACAAGGATTTAATGAGACAAAATATTTTTAAGGTCTTGCCATGAGCTAATGCTACAGCTCTATGGTTTGCATAAATATCTAGAAAAGAAATAAATGTTGGGAATGCAGTCTATGGAGTGAGACCTAATTTGAGAGCAATGGAGTGTAGATTTGTTTGTATAAAATCCTTTTCCATCATAAAAGGATGATGATACGATGTATAGTGAAGCCTATCTCTCCTCCCCATCTGAAGTATAATTTTCAAAGGATTGTGCAAAGGAAGTTAGTTCTGTGACTCATTAATGGATTAATCACACAACCGAGTGTTGGAATCTGATGGATTTTGAGGTGCACACAAACTTCCATAGATGTCATTGGTATGTGATCTCAGCACTCTCACAAACAGAAGAAATTGTTAGCAGCTTGGAGTCTGTCTACATTCTTCTTCTATTATTTTCTCAGCAAGCCACAGTGTCTAAGATAGTAGCCATCAAGAATGTCAGTCAAGACGTTAGTGGGTACAAGAAAAGAGTCTGATGGCTCTATGTGACTGGGAAGAAACAGGTTCACATTTATGAGGGAAGTGGTGGTGGTCCTCATGGCAGACCCTGGAGGCTCTGTCCATGGTACTGGGCTCCAGCCGGCACTGCCCGCCCCTCCTGTGTTGCTCCCTGGGAGAAGGCACCCCTTACTAAGCTGTTTTCTCGGAACATTAGCGGTCTGTAGCTCAGCTTACCCCAACGGCTTCTTCTTCCAAGGCTAAGAGCAGTCACTCAAACTCCCGACACCCCTAGATATGCTACCTTGCTGCCACTACCATAGAATCATAGAATCATAGAATAGTTAGGGTTGGAAAGGACCTTAAGCTGTGGAAATCTTTTCTCTGGGAAGAGAGAGCTGTATTTTGCTCTTAACTAATAGTCATATTTGTTACCTCCACTTCTCTCCCATTCTTTCTGGATGGAGAAGGGTTAGGGACCTGAAGCGGGATTACCAGGAAATAACAAAATGCAGCCACAGGCTAAATGGAGTAATTAAGAGGAAGGTTTCTGTTCTCATTGCTGTCATGTGTCTAAAGAATGTTTGACAACTGGTGTAACATCTTTAAAGTTTGGGAGGATCATTTTCCTCAAAAGGAAAGGAGTTTGTGACAAGTCAGCAATGTACATGTTCCCATATAAATGTTGGGAGGCCTTAATCTCACTCTACATCACTAATTCATGACAAGCAATTCTTTGTAGAGTAAAACTATTTGCAAAAAGACTAAAGTTCCTCATTTCACCAATTTGTATTTTGATTATTTAATCTTACACTTGGCAAAACATTACAAAATGGTGTCTGTGCATATTTGCCCTGTTCTGTTTTATTTTGCCGTATTTCTTTCCTAATGAGCATTTCAGAAATGTTCAGGTGAAGACTGTATGGTTATAAGTACTTATGCATCATCTGGAATCTATCCTCCTGCTTGAAAAGTTTGTCATTTGGTTAAAAACAGGAAGAATATGACTTAGATGGCCAGACACACGGTATAAATAACAAGTGGTAAAAAAAATGAATCTTTCACATATTGCCAAAGGGATGTATACCATTCATCCAGGCTGTTCAGCACATGCCACTAAACAATGACATCACTTGAAAACGTTAAGACTTGGGTACCAAATATACAAGGGTAAATTTTTCCATTCTAAATCATTTAGTCAGCTCTACCAATCCAGCTTCAGCAATAGGGAATAGCTGTAAACATATTTCAGAATAAGTTGAAAAATACACGTATGGCTTTTCTGTACATGGCGATGCTTTAAATAGCATTGCTGATATCTCAGGACATTACAAGCTGCCTCTAACCCTGTTCTGCATATTGTGTTTGAAACTGGAAGGAATTGTCTTGCTTAGATACAGAATTCCCTTACTTCTTGTCATCATGAATTGTGAAATTCACACCTGTAATTTGTCAGTGATTCATGAATCAAAATTGCCATTCAAGAACTTTGGACCGCATTAGTTTATGGTCAGATATTCCACATTTAGGGGAAGAGACTGTTCTCTTTTTAAGTGTTAAGAAGCTTGGGATACTAGAAGTTGCACTGTGGAAAGCTTGTAAGCAAAGACAGAAGAATCAGTATCTGCTGTAGCTCCTCTTACTGAGAGTGGTAGAAATTACAGGCTTATTGGTGATTTGATATAGATAGTTTTATTGACACGAACTTGGGATGTTCTTAGTCTTCCTTTCCAAGTGGTGCTGCTCAGCCCAAGTAAAAGAATGTGGGGAGGAGGCCCTTCATCTTCAGCCAGATACTTCAGATATCACAAAAGACAGCACAAAGCTCAGGAAGCGTTTACTGAATGTAAAATGCTTGCAAGTTACATGTGTGAGTATATATGTATATATGTATAAGTATATACAAACATGCCTGTAAATATATATGTAAAAATAAAATTAAATAGTTGTTTAAACATATGCATGCATCAGTGAATATGTGTAACTTTGTTGAAGACTGGTGTGCATGTATTTCTGCAGACATATATATTTATAAATGAAATATATGAAATTTCAGTCTGATAACAGGGTCAAAAATAAGCATGACATTTCTGATTAAGAAATGTGCTCTCTTTTCCAGAGCTTTGATGCTGCCCTTCTTCTAATGCAAAATAGAAATTGCATGTGAATGTAAAGACAGTATTTTCAGTAGGCTTGGACCTTGGGCTTCTGCTGTTCTAAGGAGAAATATTATATCTGAAACAAAGAGGAAAAACCTGATTCCTTGTCTGGGAAGAAGCTGTTGTTGAAAGGTGCATAGGTTGAAGAATTGTTAATCTAATTCTTGTGATGAAACTTAGCTAGGAGGAGATGCTATAATGTAGGACACTTAAAATTACTCCTGTGAAAAATTAATTTACAATACACATGTATGCTTCATTGCACGCCTACTGCTTCTACATACATGACATATGGGGCTTTCTGAAACATGTATTATTAAGAGATGAAATTGTCTGACTGAGAAAGGTTCTGGCTTTATAGATTTCATTTTAGCAGTTTTGGGCATTGAAAAACCCTGAAAGATGCAGATCATCTATCTGCATCCCTCAGGATGCTTTCCTTTGCAAACAATGTGTTTCTGAAGGAAATAGTAACATGTGGATACCGTAATTCTTAGGCATTCAAGGACACTTGTCCTCCATCTTTTGGACCTCATAATTATCATCTTGGGGCCGGTGGATTCTTGCTATGATTATGACATAAGAAGTATTCTTGCAGATGTATTTTATCAAAGCCTGCTGTAACCCACTCTGCTCCCTGTTGCCCTTGGAGATCATCTTCACAGGAAGGAGGAGTTCAGGGAGCTACAGTATTTGTGGCTTTGTGATGAGTGTGAAAAGCCCCTTTCTGGGTGTTTGGAGGATAGATTTGGTGTATTGCTGGGTCATCTCTGTACTGTTATAAATAGGCTGCTGTAAACAAGAGGACAAATTACTCTGACTTGTTCCAGACAGACATACAGTACGTGCAGCTTAGCAGGAAGCTTTCTGAGTCACTGTATGCAAAATAAGCTTCCCATGAGACTTTGCAATAAAAAGAAGAAAGCAACTTGTTGTTATTTCAGTAATCATGAGCCACTGAGCTAAGTAAACTAAGACTGCCCATAGAGCCACCCATACCCTGGGAGAAGGACTGTACATGGCTCCTGCTTTCTCTCAGATCATAAAAAGGCACTGGGATTCCCAAGAGTTGCCAGGCCATCTTGGTATAGTCAACTTTTGTGTTTGGTTTGTCTTTTAAAAGATGAGTCTGTCCTGTGCAGTCAAAAGTAAACTTAACCTGTTGAGTGTCAAACTCACAGTCCAGACCAGCTGATGCTGCATGTTCTTTCTAGATTGCCTGGCTGCCAAAGCCAACTTGATGCTTAAGTAGCCATTGAAAACAATGCATGGTGCCTTGCTTCTGAGCAAGGAGCAGTCAGAAGAGTCTGAACAGAACAATCTGCACCAGTAAAGGACTTCAATCTGACCATGTAGATAAAGATTTTCCATAAATCCAAGGTACAGCCATTCAAGATAGATGCGTCCATGGAGGGGACTTGGTACGTGAAATTGCAGGAATCATTTGAGAAAATGTTTGCACAGATAAATGTAATGAATTTCTTTTTCTCTCCTTTTTCTTTGTTGTCTTTCCATCCATACAAAGCCACAGTTTATCTTTCTGTCCTCAGGAACAAGAAAGCTGCCAGGCACAAATCAGAGCCCACACTAGCACAGAATGGAGTAAAACGTTCTCCATCAGCCATACAGATCTGACTAGCCTCTATTTAAGTGTTGTCTCTGTACAGGCACAAATGCAATTAGGAAACCTGTGATTTCTCCTGAGCCTTGCCAGTCTGACAGCTTGGGAGAAATAAGTGAGGAGAATGCAGGGAGACACCGGGCTGTGATCAGCATCCGCGCTCAAAATGTGTGCTCAATCAAGGAGGGCGTACCAGGCACCAAGGTCTCACTTCACTCTACAAACCGCAGCATCTCAGCACTTGCAGGCACCGTTCTCATTGTCAATCAGTCTGTGACAGCCAGCACTGCCTCCGCATGCACTTCATTCCCCCTCCTGCCTTTTATGGAGTGGTAGGAACTGAAAATGATAGGAAATCAGAGTTAACGGGAGGTGAGGGTGTGAGATGGGGAAAGTTTATCATAATAGATGCAAGGTAAAGGTAAACACACAAATTGCAGCCCAGGTACTGTGGTGTCATGGAACATTGACAGTGCCAAGTGAAGTAAATAAGAACAGCAAGAAAAACTTGTATATTAGAGGGTATTACAAAACACATATCTGAAAGTAGAAAAAAAAGTGGCAGGCTAAGAAAATGACTAGAAGTGAGTAAAGAAGCCAAAAAAAAGGCAGATAAAGGGACAGGCAGAAATAACAGTGTGGAACAGGGAGGAATGCAGTGTAATGTGTAGGTATAATTTACACTGCATCCTTTCATAAGACTTTACCCAGAAGAGGTGGATAGGATCTTTGAAGCCTTCAAAAGAGATTAAACACACAATTTACATTGAAATAAAAATGAGCGTTGTAACACACTGAGCTGGTCTTAAAAATTCTTCTCTGTATTCCCAGCAGCATACAGTAGTGTTAGCATGAGCTGCATGACTTAGAGCCCTACAAATCAAAGTTAGCATGGGCCCCAAACACTTCATTAAACACTAATGCGTGTACTACACAATGTCAGCATGTATCAAGATGTTGGCATTTTTTCTCAAAAGCATATGTGTGTCTGTGTTCCCTACATACTATAGATAACTTTACATCGATGAAGTTGCCTCAACTTGCCCATTCTGAGATTTTGCATAAGTTGCCGATTACTTCACAGTGTTCACACTGTGGAAACTGTTCTGAACACATGCCTGCTGCATTCCTGTCTTGAATTTCACCACAGATTTGCTTTCAGAGTTTTATCTATGCTGTTCATGGAGACATAAAACAAAAGTATGAATTCATTCCCTGGATAAATGGTGATATAAAAGTCTTTTTGAGGGGTAAGCAAGGGGCTGGATGTAAGTGGCCAGGCCCATAACTTCCAGAAGTGAAATTCTCATGAAAGAAGTGGCAGATGGAGCCAACTCAGCTCCCGCTGCACAGAAAGGTTCGTTAGAGCTGAGAAATAGAGTCTGATCAGGCACTTCTCTAGAGCCCCCTAACCTGTCAACAGGAATAGGAAAATTTTAAAGTGACAGCAGTTTTGTTTAGTATATTGCATATAGCAAGTACCATAACCGTAATGTAACAATACTGAATTTCTACTGCTTTGCCTCTTGTGTATGAATCCCATGCCAAGTGGTCCGCCTGAGGCTTTAGGTAGTGAGATATTTCCCTTTCGTTTTACACAGATACCAAATATTGTATATGGTAGTAAGCAATGAAGGATGTGGGGATTTTAATGTTCTAAAGGCTGCAGTGGACCCCCAGGCTGAAGCCTATTCCTCCAAGTTTCAAAAGACAATGAGATGCAATGACAATTACACTCCTCTGAAATAGAAAGTTTATTGTGTACAGCCAGGGCAGATGCTCACTTAGCTGTAACGGAGCTGCTGAAACAAAAGCTGTGTTCACCTGCTGCTGCCCAGCAGATTTGAAGTCTTAACAGATCTTTAGGCTGCAATGTGAGAGGAGCCATGTGCATGCTTTAGGTTTAATGGCACATCTTACGATGGGTCCCGAAATACTGCTCTGGGAGGTGAAGAGGAGGTGAAAATACACTCCACTCAGTCAAAAACTCATCTCTGGACCATGAAATACACTTTGTATGGGAAAAGGTGCATCTAAAGAGTATCGAAAGGAGAATTACAACAAGGGTCAATAAAGAACCATGGACAAAATCTGCCAGATTTAACAGAACATTAATTCAACATACTAGGCTTTTCAAATAAGCTCTTCTTTAACTGATTTTGTGGTAACGTTAGTGAAGAATGTAAGTGGGAGTCCAGCTGATGAGTCCAGGCATCTGTGACTTGCTTGATTTTTGTAACTGTAAGTAAAAGCACTATTCAGTACAAGGTAACTTGTTACATTCTGCTTTAAAGTAGCCTGTTTTAGAACCAGTTGCTTTTCTAATATATAGCACATGGGTTTCCATTAGCATCATCAGGATGACTTCATGCATATCCTGGGGCAAGTCTTGGCCCCAGATGTTCTATAGCTAAGTTCTAGTGGCTCACATGGCAAGCTTGTGTTTAGGATAACTTGCGTAAAGCTGTTAGCATTTAATGGCCGCAACTGGAGCTTTAATGTTAATGCCCCATTAATCCCTCTTCTCTCAGAGTCAGGTTTTCCTGCTTTAACATCTGTTGCACCAGCAGTAGGTGCACCTATGCTAACATTATACAGGTCAGATACGCAGGGGAGGGTGTGCAGATCTCTACTAAAAGCACCACAGTTTGTGTTGTTTGGAGCCATGCTCCTTGCTTCTGACTGAAAAAGCATCTTATCTATCATAGCCAGGCAGGCATGACAGTGGCTGGAGAATTTCTTGAAAAGTCCTAGCCCCCCGTTTGGATCCACCAGCATCTCTTATTTTAGCAGGAGCTGATTCAGACATAAATTAAGCGATTAGGTATTCTAGTAATACTTTATGAGCCAGAAAAAAAATCCTAGTGCACCATTGGATGTTGAGCTACCTGTATTTGGAAATGAAGACTTACTTGAATCTGACTAGTTTTTGTTGCTGTGGTCTCAGAAATCTTAGAAGACCTGTCAGAGATGTAGATGCTTTCTGAATATAGAAGCATGATGTTGTTTACATTAGTATTTGTTGGGGAACTGTAATAAGATCTTGTTGTGGATCCTACTATGATTAACTCCATGGGGGATGGTTTAAAAACTTCAGCTTTTATACATAGCAAGCTTATATATACAGCTTGCATAGTGGTTTTTTGCTGCCATGGAACTTAATATACTGGCATTCTCTAGATGACACTAACTTCCAAGTCATTCTCAGGCACAATCTATGTGATGGTTTTTGACCTTTGAGAGGCTTTATAGGGTTTGTTTGGGTTTTTTAACAGCTGAATTAGCCTGATAAGCTTAGCCATTGATTCTCTTGCATACCTCGTCTCACTGGGTACCACATTGGTGTACCCTTCCTCAGAGGAAGTCAAAGATTGTTATATGCAGGGGAGAACCCTATTACTCCATGCTTTGGGGAAAAGGAAGGAGAGTGAGCTGAGTACAAGGCTATGTAAACTGAGGAAAAGAAGGCCGAGCTTGTTCCTGTGAGATGAGAGACCTCTTTAATGTTGGAATGAGGCAAAATCAGACTGCTGTTTTATGTGATTTTAAACACCCATCAAACTTTTCAGTAAGCTTCTTTATAAATATTAGCAAATGTTAAAAATTCCTTTATGCTTAAAGAGAGTTGTAATAAGTATTGTCAAAGTGATAAAAATCACACAATTTTAGGCAGTTTGAGTGGCTAGTAACTGCAGTATTGTGCTTGGTGTTTAGAAGAGCTATCAGCTATCATTCCTATCAGCAGTGCCCATAAGGCTAGGAGTGCTGTTTGGACAGGCTGAAGGTAATTAAAGCATCCTATCTATAAGGACTTACACTATAACTTTAAAATTGGCTCACACTTGGAGGAGTGAGCAGCATTGTATTTCCTCCTCATGTTTAAGCATTATCCCAGCCAGAATGGCTGACAGAAGTGTTTTGTCCATCAGCTGCTTGGAAGTTCCCCTGTGACATACATGAGGTTTTAGGGATACAGGGCCTGTATAAGCTGAGGTAAGCAATGAAATATTACACGATCTAGTAAGTGTAGAGGTGAAGTTATCAGTGTGCATCAGCTGGAAAATAAATACACAGCCTCAAGCCACCTTTATCACAGGACTCCACAACGCCAGGCAGACACACAGTGGGCTTGTCTTCTGTCAGGCTCAGCAGGGTTTCCTTTCTGTGCTTTTAAAATAAGCTCTATTTGGCTCTGCAGGTAAACAGGTAGATACCATTAGATAGCAGGGAGCTGAAGAAAACTAGTAAGGGTCACAGACTGTGGTTTGTCAATACATGGGCTTCAGGGACCAAACTAGTTGAGCACATTTCCCTCTTTGGCTACTCAGATTTGCCAACGCATTGCACAACTTCTCTACTCGTGCCAGCACAGCTGTTTGTAGAGTTGGGCTATGAGATGAGCCAACCAATGTTTCTTTAAATCACAGATTTTGGGGAATAGTTTTTTGCCATGCCACTTTGAGTAATGAGAATACCTTATCTGATATTGCTTCTGAAATCACTGTTTCATTGGACCTTCAGCCTCAGGGCATGATTTGCACAGTAATCAGTACTGCATTTATGTTTACCATTTTGTGCAGGAAGCACCATTGCTGATACAAACAGCTCCACTTCTCCAAACATGTATTTTAATGCTGAATTTGAAGTTGTGCTTCTGCAGGTGGAGCAAAGGGAAACAGTGTTTTGGATGTCACAGTTAACCAGTGAGGAAAGTTAGCAGAACTGTGAGGCATCCCCTTCCATGGCAGGGGAGTTAGAAGTAGGTGATCTTAAGATCCTTTCCAAACCTAACCATTCTATGATTCTATGAAGAATAACTCAGAAGCAAAGATGAACTTAGCATAATGTCACTGGAAACTTCCTGAGATGTTTTCCTTTCGCATCATAGAATAATCCTACAGTCAGCAGACTCATAAGACCTCAGGCTGACTTAGCAGTGTGAGGAAGGTGCTGCATTGTCAGGGCTACATGGCAGCACCAAATCTGAATTATCTCCTCCTATGTAAGACCACAGGGAAGTTAAATGTTAAGTGTCTCTGATCCAAAGAAGGTTGTGTTTATTTTCCCCTTGGTTCCAAAAAGATACAAAGAACAGATGCCACTCAAATGAATATGCCACCAGCCTAATTTTTCTCTTTGATAACATCTTGTAAAGACAGAGTTTATGCTTTTTGTTGGAGACTGTCCAGTGCAGGCTGAAATCAGTCAGGATCTAGTTTGCTTTATGTAATAACTTTCATATCTCAAGTTTAGCTGGAGGTTTTCCTGTCTGTACTCCTAGTTGCTGGGGGGAGAAGCATGGGTGGAAAGTGACAGGAGTGTTTTATCTCATCATGTCCAGAACCTGAGTTCCCTCCACTGCCACCCACTTGAGTGTGACTCTGATACTTTTTGCCTGTGTGTGCAGCTTTTTGCAGTGTTTTAATATGCAAGTGAGAAAAGTGTTTTTTCTTTTACAGGCTTATTTCCATGATTCAGTAGTATGGAACAGTGCAAGGCTCACTTTGTCTGTCTGCCACTGACTTTCTTAGTGTGCTTTATGGAGACAGAATAGTTCCTTTTTCGCACACTCAGGTTTCCATATTTGTGAGGCAAGCATTTAAACTTTCCACAGACTAGCTGGAAACTCATGGTTCAAGAGTATATATCCTTATAGTCATTTCCTTGATAATGAGAAGGAAATTGATAATGATTTCCTTGATAAGAGTGTCATTCTTTTTTTATTCAATGGATTATCCATTCTCCTGTGTGACTGTTCTTCATAGTACCATCTGATGCTAAAAGAGCCATTTCCTCAATTTACTCCTTATTCTTTTACTCCTTTCTTCATATACAACTCTGTCTAATTCACAGGATTGTCCAATGAATATGAATTTAGTTGTCTTCTGGTTAATCATCATCTAACCTGCCAAGGAGTGTTTCATGGGTTTCCATATTTTTACGGATGCTTTTTAGTCCAGAAAAACATAGTGTACCTTGGAGTCATCAAACTGGAAAAACAATCAAGACCTGCTCAGCTCATGTCCCCAGAGCCAGTGTGTACATCACATGTCTAGTGTTTTGTCTAGGGCAGTTTTATATACACAGTCTATTCCCTAAGGAAACTACTGTTCAGACTCTCACTATTTGCTCCCTGGGGTTTCAGCTTTATGTTACTGTTCTTGATTTTGTCTATGAACCTTTATATTATTAGCTACCCTCTCTTCTTTCCCGTTTGGTTTGTTGTTTGGTTTTTTTTTTGGCATTTGCATCTTTCAATTAAAAGCAGCTTGTTTTCATGCCTTTCCCTTCATCTACTAGTCACTGGGCTATGAAGATGTGGCTCTTCATTTTTTTCCTAATAGCTCATTCTTTCCACAACCCTGATTGTTTATGTGGCTCTTCTCTGAACTCTCTCCAGTCATTCTGATGAGGAGATGCCCAGAAACAAATGTCACATTCCAGGTGATTTCACCTCAGAGCAGAAACAGAAAGACTATTGCTGTATCTTGCTGTTATGTGATGTGATTACTTAGCTTTTAATGGTGCTGATTCATCTTGACTTTTCTGTGTGCATGTGTGTGTGTGTGTGTGTGTGTGTTCGGTCTAGACTGTGGCCATCATCTGTGGCTCTTAAAAGAACCTCTTTAGCAAGCTTCAGGCTTGTTCCATTGATCTGAATTTATTCATTTTCCTTTCAGGCTCCTTCAGCCCCTTTGCTTCCTCTTTTTCCTTAAGTGTAATTGTCATAGAACTCAGTAGAATCCACTCATGGTGTGTATGTTTTGGATACTGCAGTTAATAGTTCAGCTCCATCTGCTTTCTGAGCCAAACCTGTGGGCTGAGATTGTCGGGCTACTTGCTCCAACGTGTAGCAAATATTGGCATTAATATTTAGCTATCTATGTCCATCCAAGGCTTCTTTGAAAATGTCAGTGTAAGTGAATTACCTTGTCCCATGATGAATTTTCATGAGAACAAGTGTTAAAGTAACATATACCTGCAGCAAAATGTTCAGTCAGGGCACTTCTCCCCAGTCTTTGACTTGAACCCAGCTGCTTCTCCTTTTGATGTATATCCATAAATAATATAAAAAGAGCCAAAAAGAAAGGCCACATTGAGATACCTTGGAATTTTTTAAGGTGTTTGTATTCCAGTGCAGATTTTGCCCTAGTGCTTAATTGTCAACAGAACTGATGTCAGGTTAAAGTAAACAAATAATTTGGGCAGCTTTTTAAAATGCATGAAACATAAAAAGGAATACTTTGTTTCTCTCCACAGTGCTCACCATCAGGTAAACCTATTTTGTTCATTGGGCAATTAGATATTTTGATCACTGGTATACTTATTGTCATTATTTTTCTCATTCTCATGTTGTGTTCTTTGTTCCTTAAATATTTACTCCTGGCATGCATATATACAGGCAAACAAAAAGGTCTATATATTTCTATATGCCCAATGTGCTTTGGGTTCATGCTTAGTTCTTAGTGTGGAACCCCCTGAGTAGCTGCACTACTGTGACTTTTGTGCTAGCTGCAATGTCCTGACCTCTGTGCTAATTGCAGCTTGGTATTGAAAAGACAAAATTTTTGCCTCTGTGAAGCCTGAAGGGTAAGATAAGAAAAAGATAGATACCTTTCCACTGTCTGTTAACTTTGATAGTGTAAGATAAGGCAAATATGCAGAATACAGTGAAAGGCACCATATGCCGTAAATAAGTAGCTATAAACGTATTTGTGTTGAAAGGCATGTTGAGTTCTGTCTGGCCTATAGATGAACATGCTTGTGGTAGTCCTTTTGAATTGGTAATACGTCACTGCTTGGGGGTTTTGACAGATTATATTCTTTATCAGTAAACCAACCTAAATTTGGGCAGTTTCATCTCTTGTGTTCGTTCTTTAGGGTTAAGTCTTACTACACGCAAGAGTCATGACAGTGATGGATGCTAGCAAAACAACATCAATGATCAGATTTGATTCTGCAGGTCTGACTCGTGGCACCTTGGTATCTTATGTTTGTCACTCATGTCTAAGTAAGATGTTTGGGAAAGTTGTATCAGATAAGAATAATTTTGGTTTGTTTTTATAATTCTCCTAATTTTAATGTCTTACTTCTTATCTCTTTTTCTTTCTTTCTAACCTAGTTTATGCATTTAATCTGTCAAGGGCTATTCCACTGTATCTACTATTGCAATACTCAAAAGTTTTAGAAAGCCAGGTCCATTTTAAACACAACCAAAGCAGGTAGTTGTCTAGAGACACAGACTGGTAAAATAGAGACCAAATGGTTGGTCCCCAAAGTCTTATAGCAACAGTTACATTTTCTTGCCTGAACTGCTGCTGGCAAGAGGCTGGACGTATTGACAACTATCCAAATAGTCATAATTTATCCTCACCTCTCTTCCCATGAGTCCAGCAGCAGGATGCTATCTCCCTGGGAACAGGCACATGCATATAGTGGCAAGGTTGCAGCCCAGCAGGGAGTGAGGCTGTGCAAGCATACAGCAAAGCCAGGACTCCGTAGTACCACCTACTCACCAATTCTTAAACTGTCTGCAGGGGCAACTTCTTTGCCCATGTGGCTGGGAAGCTTTAAGCTTCCTTTGGAAATAAAATCCTAAAAAAGAAGTAATTTGTTCTTTTCCTATGATTTCCAGGAGGTTGTGGAATCTCTTTTTCAAGTTTTCCCCAAATCTTTAAATTCCTTCTTGTCTTTCCTTCCATGTAACAGTTTCTCCATAAAAAACCTTGAAGTGTTTTCTCGTCACCTGTAAATTAAACTTTTTAAGATGCCTTTGAGGTTGATCTGTTATTATCTTGATTGGCCTTACAGGGAAGCTGAAGCACAGAGCACTGAAATACCTTTCTCAAAGCCAAGCATGGGTTCCCAAGAACAGGTATAAGTAGGAGCCAGAATTCCTGATTGCAAGTGTTGGTCTTTAAAATAAATAAAATTCCCTTTTGACTTCTGAGGCTCCTCTTTGATGGTGGCGACAGCAGTGTAGCAAGCCTTGTTTCATATTTGTTGAATTTTTCTTTTCTTTTTTGATCTCACATCCTTTAAACCTTATTATTTTTATTGATGGCATCTCTAATTTATTTCTATTTTTATTTTGGCAGCCACAAGTCTTCCATCAGCTTGGTGGAACTGTCACTTACTGAACTTCTTCGTAGTATTAAAATTGATGAGATTGAGTTGAGGCTTCTTTTACTCTTTTTTTAAAAAACTTTTTTTTTTTTCCTTCTCTTTTAATAAAGGCAAATCAATCTGAGATGTTCCACATTTACACCTGTACCTTCTTTCACGTGATTAATTCTGATTGATGGCTCTGTTTCTTACTACTTCTTTTCTATTATCGTGCGTATCCATTTGTAGTGAAATACCCATCTATCTTCACTGTTGTATTTTCATACTTCAGTCAAAAAGCTCACTCAGGCACCCATTGCAAACCCTTTTCTGTCCTTTCCAGGAGGTTTGTGTGTCAGCTTAGTCCTGCTGCAGATGAAAACCTTTGCCTTTCTTCTCCTTACTCATGCCATGAAGTCGTAGCTGTGGTATCACAATGGGCTGCTATGGGAAACCTTACAATATCTGTAGGAGAGGATTATAACTAGGTTAACAAAACTGAAGCAGGACTGAAATGATAAAGGTGTTTATCATGCCATAAAGCATCTCAATAATTAGAAATTAAAGCACAGACATTTCCTGGTTTTTTGGAGGGAAAGTTGGAATTTTATCTGCTTTTCTCTCTTATGCTTCATCAAGGAAGTTCACATTTATGAAGCAAGAAGAATTGAAGCTGCACTTTGTTTTTCACACAGCAAGAGGGAAGGGAAAAAATGTGCAGGCAGGCTAGGTCTATAACATTGATTTGTAACCAACAAAGGAAATGTCTACTTATGAGACACAAATCAATGTAACCAGACTGTGAAAGTGCAAACAGAGATGTGAGAAAATTATTTGATCGTTAGTCTTCCTTTGGAAAAGACAGAGGGCCAAATTCTGCTCTCATTTATGGGGATGTAATGTCCACAAAAAACAGAGGAGTCTTGCCACTGTAATTATAAACAACATTTCGTATGGAGGCCTTCTGATGGCTGGAGTTGTAAAGCACTAGAGTCAGGAAGCCGGCCAGGCGGCAAAGGGAGGCAGAGGAAGTATACTGTAGCAAAAAGGATATGAACCAGGTTTTGTTATTAATGAATTGTAGGTACACAAAATATATTAATGTTCCTTCCCATGCAGAGGTGACCTGTATGAACTATTCACTGGCTTAATTCAGTTGAAATCATGTAGCAAGTTTTGTTAACGTGAGACTTTTTTGCCACAGGCTGAAATGGACTGATCTCCTGAGACTAATCCAATCCTGCAGATTCTAGGCTACTGGGTCCATTATCCAGGAAAACCCTATATTAACAATAAAGCCACTATGTTTTGAAGGTAGGAAGAAAATCTGGTAGTCTAAGTGGGAAGTAATAGGTGCAGATTTGGAAGTTAACTCCTTTATTCTTACACCTCTAGTCTTTACAAGCACGGTCTGTTTCTTAGGTGGGTGAGTGTTTGTCTTCCCTAGAGCTGTTTGCAACCCCAGATTTACCCTGTGGATTGATAGAATTGGTTGCTTCCATGCTTCCTTGGGGCAAAAAGTTTCTGAAGCTGTGGTTTGATGGCGAAGTGTATCTGGATCATAATACCCTATCAAACCCACTGTAGCCATGTAACACAAAGTGTTCATCTAGGATGAATTCACATACTGGTTTGAATGTTTTCAGAACAAATGGATAACTTTATATGGCAGGCTTTATGCCAGGTCAGATACCACCTGTCTGTGCCACTCTGACTGCAGGCTAGATTATATATCATCTGTTCTCTTGCAGCGACACAAACTCTCGCTAATTTGATAGTAATGTGATCATGTGCCCATGCCCAAACCAGGTCAGATCTATACTGCAGAGTGTTCCCGTGGTAGCAGTTATGGACTGATAGCCTCAATCTGTTTGCTAGTGGGGAAACTCATCTCACCTTCAGCATCAAATCCACAAAAGCAGAGGGGAACTACCTTCCTTTAGCTATGCACCCTGCTTCAATCTAGTCTTCAGTTCCCTTTCATCTTCAGCAGTTCCCTGCATTTGCATGGGTACTGGGCTTTCCCATAGGTATCCATTCAAGTCCATTAGTGCAGTCACTGGAAAGGAAAGGAGGCCAGCACATTACATACATACAGTTCTAAAGGCTTGGGACCCGTTTGGAGAGGTAGATATTTTTGTTCTGGTGAAACTGTTCTAATTCCTGTGGATATTGTTTTATTTATGCCACAATATGAGATTAAATCAGGCCATGGCTTCCCAACAGGCAAACAAAGCGAGTCTGAGCAAGTGTTATTTTTAAAAGCTTTTGGGACAAGAATAATTTTGAATCTAAAATGCATTAAAGTGACATTAAATAACAACAAAAAATTTGTGCTCATTACAAGTTAAACTCCTCTTTATGGAAGGAGATGCAACAAGTTCTGTCGTTTTACTTTGTAAACCAACAAAACCCCTCCCTTTTGATTTTTCTGTCTTCTCAACTGCACTTAGCCTGTCGAGATGAGGCAGAACTCTCCCTGACACTTGCCCCAACTCTCACATTTAGTGAATATTTCCCCTTGGGTGCTCTTTGTGTCGTGATATCTTAAAGTAAGTGTCTCCATGTCAGGCATTGCTTTTATATAATACATGCTGTCATCTGGAGTGAGGCACAGTTGTGCATATTCAGGTGGTTTGCTTTGTAATGCGTCATTACAAGTGACCGAAAACATGGTACAGGAAGTTGTTTGTGTGCTTTTTTTCATTGCTTATGCAACTCCCAAGCAGAAAATGTTCTTGAGAGCAGATGGTACAGAAAAGTCAATTGCAAGCTTCATTTTCCAGATGCATAGATGTTTCATGTCTACTTGAAACCAGTTCAGATGGCTTTGTAAACTTCAGTCCAACTTCTGTTTTAACTCTTTACTGGGCCACCAGTGAAAATGGTTCCTGCAGGAGTTTCAATCCTAATAAAAATAACCTGAATGCACAGGATCTGTTGTGTTCTCAGATCTTTAGCTGGGATCTGGGACATAGCATTATGATCAGCACTAAAATATTAATACTGTTTTTCTAGCAGGACTGTTGAAGTTTCAGCAAGTGGTGCATGATCTGTAGTTTCCATTCATTCCTCACATTCAGTTTCCTGAATAGTATGTTGTAACACAGAGCGGCCAATATCTGTATTTCTTACTGCTTGACAAGGGGATTATGAGATAGCAAAGGCAAATTAATTTGACTTCCTACAGAAAAGGTAAGAACTTCTTACCCTAGGGCAGTAACAGTCTCAGCTCATGACTGCATGATACTGATAAACTACAGTTTACAACTCAGCAGGTTTGTTGTTTGATTTGGTTTTTTTCAGTTGCTTGGGTCTTTGGACTTTTCACAGTAGGCTTATTGCTGCTGAACCATAGGCTCTTATTCGATAAGTAATAAAAGCAGCAGTCCATTTTTTCCCCTGTAGCACCTACAGAAGTCTGTCTGAGTATTATGGACTAACTTAGTGGGAGGGCATCGTGAAAGCTGGTCTGCAATTGTTGACTAGACCAATCGCTTCATGAATTCAATCACAATTTAGGTTTCGTTTGGTTCTGACTTTACTGTAAAATGATTTCTGGATCCAGGAAGACTCTTGATCCCATAATAACAATATCAAATTGTCAGCTACTGCCTGCAGATCCTGAAAAACAGGCAAGTAACAATTCCTCCCAAGATCCTTCTTGATTATACTGTATGAGTAGGCATAGAACCAGATTCTGACGTCTGATCCACTAAGCTTTACTGTTTACAAGTACTTCCAATAAACTTTCAAGGAAGATTATCTGAGCTGAGAAAGATAATAGACACAGAAATGAAAACTGAAGGGGGACATTTTTTATCCTGTCATCAGCTAACTTTTTAACTGTTTATTACATTCCCACAATGTGAAGAGATGAACCTAAGCTGAACTCTCAAAGCTGAACAAATACAGAAGTCAGTTTTGACTTTCCAAATCACTGGTTCCAATCCATCTCTTAAACCAAGAGAACGTAGAAGTTTGGAATGGCTGTAGTCTGGCTCTTTTTGGTAATAGCATACAATCCAAGTTTAGATGCCCAGGTGTGCTGACTGATGTTAAGAGAGATGGGAAGGAACTGTTTCTTTGGGAAAACGGTCTGGACTCTGCAAGCAGGTTCACCAGGGAAGTGGTCACAGCACCAAGCCTGTCAGAGTTCACAAGCATCTGGACAATGCTCATAGTCATGTGATTTTGTTTTAGGCAGTCATGCAAGGAGCAGGGAGTTGGACTCAATGATCCTTATGGGTCCCTTCTAAGTTGTGATATTCTGTGATTCTCTGATTCTCTCCCTTTGACAAGCCTTGTGTTTGTTATTAACCCAGTCTGGACTAAAGATGATGGACCTAATAGCATGTTTCACTGCAGCACAATTTCATGTCATTTGGCAAAAGGACAGGCAGTTTGATGTCTCTCAGAACAGCAACATTACCAGCAATAATTTCTTCCTGAACCTCCTACTGAATGAAAGTTGAATTTCCAACACAATAGTAATCTTCAGAAGCGGCTTTCTGTTGACCACTCATGGCTTACAATATGACTAGTATTTTCAATTTATAAAGAAGGTTCACTTAAATACCTCATTATTGATTTGCAGCTTTTTCTGTTATCCTTACAATAATGAGGGAGTTGAATGTTGTCCTTTGCGTTTCCAAGGGGGAAACTGAGGGGTGGAAAAAATAAGGGTTTGTCAGAACTATGAGAAGTTTATCAAAATGTGGGCCTTCTTTAAGAGGTGGAAGGAGAGTTCATATCTAGAAAGAAACAAGCTTTCAGGTCAGGGTCCAACCATGGCCCTTGGCATTCAATGCTCTCTCGAAACCAAATGGTGCTATTGAGTTTTCTTTTTGCTTCCTCTTGCTGCTTAGGCTGTAAAGCAAATGGCATGTTCCAGCCCGGCTTCTCAAGGCAACAAGTGAAAAATGGCATTTTAAAATAATAGGTGCCAGGTCGTGCAGCTCAGAACTGTCATATTGCATGTTAAAGCTCACTCCTTCCCAGAACTGAGGTGTAGAAAGTAATATGAATATGTGTGTGCGCATGTGGATGTGTCTGGGTCTGGGACACAGACAGATTCCCTACCTGGAAATGGCTTGCTATTATTAGACATGCAGTTACCAGGGGTTATGTAAGACAATTGAAGCTCTGTTTTTTAACAGAGACGTGATTCATGCTACTTGTAGTAACAGTAACCACCTCCAAGCCAGACAGAAAGCAGACACAGACAAAAGGCTGAAGAAATCAATGCTGGCTGAACACAACCATTCTCCTGATACCTCCTGCCTCTCAAACAGCCACCAGGTTATCAGCAGTGTAGGTTGATGCTAATTTCAAAGACTTCTGGAGTTACTGAGCTGGTGCGTCTGTATCAGCGGTGTTTGCAGGGAGCAGCTGAGGCTGCAGGAGCTGCAAGAGGAGACAGAGCTGCGCACACTTTGCGTCTCTGGTGTTCTGCAGGAGGCTGGGGTTGCTGCGAGCAGAACTAGCACACCTACTCTATTTTCTCAGTTACTCCTGCTGGGAAAGGCTGGAACCAAAACAACTTTTGGCTTCTCTGCAGTTAACACTTCTACACTCATTTTTATAGTAATGTGGAGGGAGAGTCGAGACCTGGAGTAGCTTTGAACTTCCGCCAGCACTCTTCATTAGAGCAAATTGTGAAATCTGATTGAACTAGAATAGGTCTGAGCTCCCCTGCAGCTAAGATTCCTGATCCATCTCCTACAGTACTTCTTGCTGGTTGTGGCAGAGATCAGAGTATCTGCCACATATCAGAATATCTTCATAGTTTTGTTCATCTGTGCCATTTACTTATCTGTTGGGATAAGGTAGCTGCCAGATTGTCTACAATCAAGGAACCAATCTTTTCCTCACAGATTTTCCTCACAGATTTTCTTTCCTGATGGAAAACAGGGTTATGTTCAGAATATCAAAGTGAATACCAGTTGGGTGCTTACTTACTTCCAGAAATAAAAGGCAAGGAGGATGCTATGAGGTCCCTCAAATCGCTGCCATTACCTACCTGTCTCCTCCTGAAAGACAGAATCTCCTGTAAGATTTCATTTCAGCATCATCTAAACCGTTCTGCGTAGTAATTTCTGCTGTCAAGGAAGAAGATGCTGAAGATTTGGAAATAGTCTTTTTAGCATTCAGAAGACAGCCCTCCTACATTAGCAGAACTTACCAACAACAACAGAGCCAACTGCCTTCAGTTTCATTCAAGAAAGTTCTGTAACAACGAGAGAAATAGTTTCAAAGAACCACAGAAGAGAGCTGAATGCTGAATTCTAATAAATTGCAAGAGTTTAGCATTTGCTAATTCTGGAGTTAGAATAACAACAATTACTGCTATGTTATTTTCATTAATACATCATGTTGTATTTACCATACAGAGTAGAAATTACTTCAGCTACTATTAATGTCAGTAGTCGTTCTCCATCAGCCACGCTGAATACAGTTCTAGGAGAGAAGTGAAAAATAACTCAAAGTGCTTTAAAACGGCATTGTAGTCATATTGTGACTCTGTGCTTTCCTGGCACAGGATATTTAAAACCCGGATCTGAATAACACAGCTGGCACTCACATCTCTACATTTCAGGAACACTTAAGAAAAGTCCTGTTTTGATGAAGATGATACATAACTTTAGAAAAGCAAATAATTATCACAAATATACATCACAGCTCAGGACACATTTCTGTCAGTAACTTGACATTTCAAATGACGAGTTTCACAAATGTACATAGCCATCAGTTTTGATTGAACAATGTATTAGAGTAATTCACATACTCATCTAGAACTTTTTTCATTGTGGTTTGGCACTGAAGCATGAAACAGTGAATCTGCAGTGGGTTTCTCTTTGCTTGTGAGGAAGCAAACACTTTGATCAGTTCTACATACTCAGGGCTGTAGTCAGTTATTCCTCAATGGATAAACTAACCAAAGTCCAGAGTGACTTTGTTTCTCTGTGGGTCTTGTGTGATATTTTATATATAGTTTTTGACATAAATCAAACAAGCTTTCATTTGTACAGTTTGAGGCCAGAGGCAGCAAGCACATGGGAAGAATGATATGGGAAAACATGTTTGTGGTGCTTTTTACCTAGTCTTTTCATTGTGTTGGTTGCTGACTCTTTAATGATTGACTTGCAAGGGAAGTCTTCAGAGACAGAAGACAGTCATCCAAAACAAAACAAAACAAAACTATTCAAAATCATTTGAATGTTTTACTTGACTGTCAGTTGTTTAGCTCAGCATTCGGGCAGTGGTGTTATGAATCTTAAAACTTATGGAAAAGATTCCTTGTCTCAGACCTGCCCTCAGAATGCACGCAAACATAATTTTAAATGTAAATCTTCCTCTAGTAAAGGCAGGCAAAAATCCTGCAAGTTTCTTCATCTCATTGTAAAACAAGGCACTTACTGAAAGCTCAGTGAGAAGGAGGAATTCCATCAAGATGATGCTAAGAGTTTTTTTGGGGAAGGTTGTTCAATTTTTCTGTTTATTTGTTGGATGACCTGGCTCTTGGTGCTTGAGAAAAACAGATGTCTGAGTGAAAGTTTCACTTTCTAGTTTACCTTGAGTTAATGTTTGAAGTCCATTGAAATTTATAGCTGGCGGTATTCCATTGTCCTATGTGGAATTAAATGAACGCAAACAGTATCTCATAGTTTCTGCAGGCAGCAAGCCATGAAGGAAACAGGAATTCATAGCTTCCATCAAGTTCCCATTTTGTATCATCTTCCAGACTTGATGATCTTAAAGATCTTTTCCAACCTAGCTGATTCTATGATTTATGACAATATACTTCAGACTTCTGACTGAGATCAGCTTTTAGCATAAGAACTACAAATCTGGTGGCCAGACATTGTTGCGTCAACTGCTGTACCATTGTGACCAGGAGGGAGGGGTGTATGACAGAACCAGTGCCAACAGTGTAAATATTCATTAAATTGTGTTACATATTGAGTTATACAGTACCTGCACCTAGGTGAAAATACGTTATCAGTTTACAAACCTGGTTGCTGAAACATGGAGATCTGTTCCTTGAGGATGTGTGGTACTTTCTTCAACTCAACAACATCTGTGAGACTAAGGGTTTCAGTGTTTATGCCAAAGTACAGGCAAGGACAGCATTCAATGAAACCAAAGCAATGTGCAGCGGAGAAGGAAAAGACTCAGCTCATTCTCTTCATATGCTTTCATTGTTTTTGTTCTTCCTGAAAAATAATGTCCTTTCAGATTTCGTTTGACATCTCCATGATGTTGAACAGATTCGGAGAAATCACCAATATTTTGACAGGGTTCCTTGGCAATGAAATGTTCACGAAGCTCATCTGTCATGAGCTAATCTGGCTCATCTAGCCAAAGCAGTAGTCTAGGCAGATATATTACTGTAGCAATTTAGTTTCTACACAGTTTCTTCGTCTCTGGTGATTGCAGTGATGGCAACTCTTATTTCAGTTGCAGAAACATTGGTAGGAATTGCAGCACAACTATAACTTTGATTTTGTGAAAACCTTGCTTTAGGTAGCAAGGCAGTGTTATATTGTCCAACTGTCACCTTCTTAGTAACAAAGCAATACTCTGACCATCTTCAGTGTTCATGGCTTCAAAACCTTAGCGTTTTACCTTGTTCCCCTCTGATGAACCTTTTGAGTTTCATACCATAATGCTGTTGCCTTATAACCTGCAGCATCAGCGCACGAATGCCTGAGGCTGTTCATACTCTCAAACTGCTTCTATTAATACTAAGTATCTGTAGAAAACCAGCACTCAAGATTCAACAACTCCAGCAGTATACAAACACTACCCACAAGTCAGTCTGTTCACTGGAAAGCTTATGTAGGTGCAGTTCTACTGAGCACAGAAGATATACCCCATATTTGACATCAGCATCAATAAAATCATGACTTTATGTATTTGAGTCATACCCCTCTTTAATGAATTGCTCTGAAAAGTGTGTGGTTTCATTCAGCATTCAGATAGGATTGTGAAGGCTCCATAGTAGCAATATAGATAATTCTGTGTTGTTATACCCAGCAATATTTTGCCAGAGTAACATAATTTTAAATTAATAATTGTGTATATAGCTAGACAGACAGACATGTATATATATGGTTACCATATATGTATATATCTATCTTATATGTACAATACTGTTTCTTCTCTTCACCACAAGTGAAAATATAACTCATGGACTGACACACTGTCATGGCTCAGTCTGGCATCATAGCTTTTCTATTCATTACAGCTTTGTATTCATTTAGCTGAATGTTATATTAGGGCTTTTCGTGGTCTGCTTCTGCTCTGATTAAGCCTACCAACCACTGTCTTATAGTTGATTCTTCCAGGGACCAGTTATCTTCACCATCTGAAGTCAGTTGTGCAGAGCTGAACAGATGCTTAACATTACCTAACATTACTTTACCTTGCAGCAGACACATACTACCTGCTTGGGCACCATCTAACCTTTTTCTCTGCAAGTATAGGGTTTATGCACCCAACACACTAAGCATGATGAGATCTTCATTAATGGAAATAGGCAGCACTGATATATATATGTCCATGTGCAAAATTGACCTCTACCAGGCTAGAGCAGTCCAGCCTCTTTAAACAATCTTTCTGCAAATGTCCAATCCATTAACAAATTAATTTCTGAACTTCAGGCCCAATTACTGGTAGTGAACATGCAGTATTCCCAGTAGAATATAGAAATGAGCGGTTTCCTCTCCTAGATAAAACCCTGACTGTTGTGAAAAATTCATGCTATGGCCTTCTGATAGCATGTCTCGAATCACATTTGTTGATGGCTAACACTGCTCTTCTCATCTTCTTGTTGCTGTTTCAAGAATTTCACCTAAAATGCTATTCACAGAGAGAAAAAGTGACCAAAAAAGAATTGCATTTAGCCTAGACAGCTCAGTCTGAAAATGTATCATGGCTGTGAAAGCATCAATTAAAAATGACCCCACCTTACTCAAGAGACCTGTACAATATGTGGATTAAGATGAGGCGTGCTAACTGCTGTGGCACTAGCAAGTTCTTGCTTTCCATTGCCTCATGATAGACAGCACTGTGCCAGCAGAGCAGATAAGAATAATCAGAAATAATCTCACAAGGAGCTCATCTTTTAATTTTTTCATTACTAGGGATAACACAAAAAGCAGAAGGAAGCAAGCTTCTGAAGATATGAGGGAAAAGAGTATTGCAGGGATAAAACAAATAACGATTAACTGAAAAATTGAGTCCCTTTGATCAGGTCTCACTAGGAGAAAGTAACAGCAGACTGTGGTACTAGGTCTCGGGCAGAGACAAAGACATTGATTGTTTCGTGCAGGTCAGACATATAATTGCCTTTGGCAAACTGGGAATACTGAAGGTGTTTGGTGGTGTCTCTGAGCAGAAAGAAGTACATCCAGGGGTAAAGATAGAAACATCCTGTGGGGTACCAACATGGAAAGAACAAGTTTTAGGACCAAGTGGCAGCAGGAAATTGGCATTTATAATATGTAAGTCATCTGTAAAGGAAATTACGATGGTGTGTTGTGTGAAGAGCAGAGTCAGGCCAATGCTTGCTTATGGGTGTTTTAAGTAATAGGACATGACAGACCACATCAGATCAATGGTGCTGATTAAGGAACAATTCTAGGAAGGTAACTAACAAGAGATGAAAGGGTCAAGACGCAAATATCAGGAGGCAGAAGAAGGAGGATCAGTGCCTCAGAATATGGAGTTATGGTCCAGGAGCCCATTAATCATCAGCATTATTATGTAAAGTACCACATTTTTTCCTGACTTAATGCCCACTGCAACTCCACTGATGCCAGTATAGACTTGACCTAAAGTGTACATCTTAAATCACTATCTGTAGCACATCATTGCTATCATAAAATGGACCTTCCATAATAAAACCCAGTAATACAATTAAGGCTTCGTACACCTTCTAAATTACCAGATGAAGCTTGGGAAGAGAAAGAAGGAATAAAAGTAAGCATATATAAAATGCCCAAGTTACTATCATTCGTGGAAATATTTAAGTAATAAGAGTCTGCATTTCTGGAATGCATTCATGCAGAAAACTTGTCCTCCAAAGTCTTAATTAAGCACACAGTACTTCATGGAGCAGAAATGGAATGCTTTCCTTTTCTGGATAAAGGAGCCCAGATAGAGAGGGGAGAAGTTATTTAACCCAGTGTTACTGATCCCATTCCCCTGTTGTCCTGCTTTTGTCTGTCTTGTTGGCCAGTCTTCTCATGATCAAAAATCCTTCTCTTCCATTTTTCCTCAAGATAGATTAAGACTTTTAGGAAAAATTTGGGGTGTTTCTTTCTCTGTTGCACTCCTTGTGTCTTCTGAAGCACCATTAGCTTTGTTGGTTTTATACACTTAAAATGTACCTATCAATTGCTGATGATCTCAGTGCTTTACGCTCGTCACATTGGAGGAAAAGAGATATATCTGTCTTCCCGGGCCATAGCAAAAATGATGGAGAAAACTTAATATATTTTAAGTGTTGCCTTTCACAGAGATTTTAGTGCCCAGATTTTGTAGAGGACTTTGAACAGCCCATCTCTAACAACTTGTCTGCCTGACCCTTTATGTGAAGGCAGATTGAGTGCTAGGCAGTGCTACAAGAGAGAGCCACTTGGACTGGGATGCTAGAGATTGGAAGAGCAATAATGACATAAAAAGAGAGGTGACAAAATATGCAGGATTAGTACATGCAGTTCTTAGGCATCTCTTGTGTGAAATTAGGAGTGAAGTGAGGAGAAGTAAAGACTAAAGACCTGATCTTGTGATTTTTCTGCTTCTACTACAAGTTAAAAATTCATGTTAACTGAAGTACCGGGCAGTCTTTAAGGCACATGGGATTTATGCCTTCAAAAGATGAGCAACAGACAGATAAAAGACAGACTGATATGTGCAAAGCGGATATAAGTAAGGTCAGCATTAACAGACTAGGTGGGTGTATATAGGAAAGTGGGAAGGAGAGCTTGAAAGTAAGCCATGCTGAGTGTTAGGACTTAAATCTATGGAATCCTGAGGCACTGTTGAACCTTTGAAATTCAACCCTTGGTAGTGGTCAAAGGTGTCACTCTTTTATGTAATTTTTTTTGAGCTAACCTGGTACTGGCATATAGTTCCTCTCCCAAGCCCTGGTGAAGCTCAGAGGCTCAGGCTAAGTTGAAGATTTTTTTGTGTGTGCTTGAGTTCACTCAATTTGCAATTCAAAGCAGACTCCAAGAACCTAAAGAAACTGGAATGAAATAAAATGTTTGCTTGAGCCCCTGTGAAGTATAGCTGCCGGATTTCACATCGACTTTTGAAATCAGTATGTAGCATATATCCCAGTCTCTGATAAACGTCATCATTACAAAATGTATAAATTGAACATAAAACTGAATGTATATTTTGTCAAGTACTTTATTACGGTATCATCTAAAATCCTTCATTGTGTCTGCTGGCACTCATTCCAGTGTTCCCGCTGCACACAGTGGGTTTTTTTTATTGTGTTGCATTTACAGACATAAATTCCAACTTGCACAGTGACATTAACTACCTGTGAAATAACAATTACAACTCTTACCATTTTTCGTTCACCTTCTTGATTTCTTTGATAAAGCGAATATTTGCTTTTCTTGTGTGATCAGACAAGGCAGGATCATTTATTCGTGGAAATAGCACCATTGGCTTCACTGTGGGTAGGACTGAATATGCTGATGTCCCAGGAGTTCTTTGCATAGGTGAAGTGAGCAGGATTTAATTCTATCCCTGGATGTTAACTTCAGACATACTTCCAACATCCACAGTGAGCCACCCAAAGATCATAAGAAGCTAGCAGAGGAGAAGTTATGTTAGTCTAGAAAGGGATTCAAGTCCCCCCAAAATGTAAATACTTCCAAAAACTTAGGGCTGGGTGGGGAAATCACCCTCTAATAAATACTGCAGCTGAAGTTTTTCTTTGGATCCCTTTCTGTATTAGTCTACTGAGTCAACTCCCTCTTTAGCTCGGGAGATTTCAGGCATAAAACTGCTGCTGAGCTGAATCTTCCCTGAAAGGCTGACTATTTCTCTAGTCTCACTACAGTAGACCTGAATACTCATGGGAGTAAGTGGGGTTCCTGCTTTGATATGGACAATTATTTTTGCGATGTACAGACAGCAAAAGAAGAGAAGGAGGATTTTTCTTTCCTTTCCCCGCCTTTGAGTCCCAGGGAAGTGTTTGTTGCTGCTCTGAACAGGACTAGCCTTGTTCTGATGAGATACACTTTAATGCCAAGTTTGTGCTAGCTCACCATCACTGCTCCATGCTCATGCCATTAGAATGAGCAACTTCTCAGAATGAATTCTACTGATAGCACTTTTCTGGCTAATCTTCCTTCTCTCCTCACTTCACCAGAGTATGTTGGATGGGCAGAGTGGGGTAACTGGGAACTGATTGTTATGGTTTGCAGCCAGGGCTGGAGGGATTGAAGCAGGAAGAATTTGGCGCTACCAGGCTGCAGCCAGCTGTACTGACAGCAGAGAATGCCAGTTAGCATTGCAGCAAGTTTTCATGCTCTTCGTAAATAATTATTATTTCCCCCTTGTTGCCTAAAACAGCAATAAAGAAACCTCTCAACATGTAATTTTAAGTGTTAAGAAGCAGACAGTTCCTTTATTTTAGTGCTGGGGACATGGGGGATCGCTCCTCCGTTCATGTCCTCCAAGCTCAGCAGGAGGCATATATTTATGTACAGCTTAAACATACATATTTATTCTTTTTCCTGGAAAACTTAGATGTAGTAAAATATTTCCCCAACCTGATTACCATAGAGTCCTTCCTCTTGTGACAAGGGTCTTCTGGTGGTCTCCAAGGGTCTCCAGAACCTTTGGTGGTCCTTTTCCTGCTGTCCACTCAGTCTGTTCACCTTGCCAGAACTCACAAGTTGATCATTCCTCAAGAAAAACCTTGTTTGAACTGTTTTTTCTATGTGTTTGGTTGCCCTTCTTTGTTGTTTTCACAGTTTACAGGATTTTCAGTTCCTGTTACCTGGGCTTGCTATTGTTTGTCTGTATCTGCAGTTAGTTACGTATAAGCTAAAACTTAGCATACAGCTAATGGTTCATAACACCCTGACCTTTCCTTTTGGTTCTTTCTGGTACAGACACAGCCTCTCTCTGTTCCCTGCCCCAATGAACGTCTGCACTAGGTCCAAGGCTTGGAGTAATTTACCTGAAGAGTGATACCATTTGGAAACCACTGTGAGTATATTTTATCTCTTATAAAAGACTTCTTGTTTCAAGCAAGAAAAGACAACTTTAAAAAACAAAAATGAACTGCAGCACCTGTGAGCATTACTCATGAGGGTAAGCTAAGTTTTGCTTTTGAAATTTGCAAGGAAATACGTGGGCAAAAAATATGTCAATAAAAAACTGTTAAATATTTAAGTCAGCCTCACAGCATAGTTCAGCAGTGGCTGGTTTGATCTGCTTGTATCTTTTAGGTTGGCAGGTTCTCCCCGCTCACTGCTCTAGTTTGTGCTTTTCTAGTTGATTCATCCATGTTTGTCTTCAGAATGTTTATCTTCTTTTTTATTCGTATTCCTTTTTAATGAGACACTTTTCCTCTTGTTGGTGTTTCATGTGTTTCATGTAATACAGATTGGCTTTATCGCAGCTCCTTGAAGGAGCTGTTTCTTTCCAGGCCTTGAGTCATTTATGATTTAAGGCCATTACAATTTGGCAGATTTGGCTGGGTTACATAGGTAAAGTTGCCTGAGAGAATTTTGACTTTGTGTTGTGCTTTATTGTTCTCTGAAATGATCAATTGTCTGCTATTTGCGCTTTTTCCATGTAGATCTCATAGGTTTGATTTCTTAAGATCAGTTCTCAGTGCTTGCCAGTACTATCACAGTGTTGACGTAGTCAGGATCCTCTGAGGTTGTAAATTGGGTAAGTTTTGTAGTAGGGCCTAACTTTCATGGTTTAGATGGAAAAAAGTGGACAAATTTGGGGGCACATAAACCCCACTTCAGGCTTGAAGCAGACATAGAAAATTTAAATCTTAGTTTAACTTAATCTCTGAGTTTAATTTAATTGCGTTAATCAGTCTCCTGTAAGGGATTTTGGAGTTTATTTTACTTTTCTGTGTTGATTAAATTTCCCAGGCTTTTATTGCACTAGAACATTGGGCCTCTCTTGTCAGTTCTCTGTGCCTCCCATTCTTGCTCTGCAGTGTTCTGCTGGGATTTCTCTTTCACATTACATTTTATGGTGATGTTTTCAGGAGTTTGTGTTTTCCACTGTATGACACAAACTTGCAATCAGAGATTTTAAACAAACTGCCAGTCATGTGGCTGTAACAGCATGAAGATCAATGTGGCTGCAAAATCATCAGAGAAGCTGTGTGAATATTCAGGAAGTCAGCCTGTGCAGGACTTCTAACTACTGAAGCAACACTTCTGACAGGAAAACTGGGATAGCTCATGTGGTTTAAAGAAAGCTTGTCTTGGGAAGCTTCAACCTCACCTCTGGTGTTCAGGGTACCCTGAATTTTGAGGTGAGGTCTCTGGGCAGATTTCACTGTTTTTCACTGTTCATTAGAGCTTTTTCTTTTATATATATATATAAATATATATATATAAATATTCAGTGATTGTACTGTCTCTCTCTTTGTCAGTTTTTAAATATGTTTTGTCAATGTCATGTATGGAAGAGACACAACACTGGCAGTGATAAGCACTGATATCAGGAGCTGTGTTAGTCGCACACAGGCAGAGGAAGAATGTGCATCAGAACACTCGGGAAAAATACCACTTACAATCGAACGTGAACTATTTCTACACTTTTATATTTTTAGGATCTGAAAAAAACAGGGGTTTGTTTTGTTTTTAATTATGTACAGTCTGTGAATTACTAGGACTACAGACAAACTGTACACCAGTCAGTTAAGTTCAGTGCTTGGGCTCTACAGGCATCTCTGACCTGAGGGCATTTACTAGAAGGTGATGCCATATCTGTGAAGAGGAGAAATAATGCCTGGATCATGGGTGGGCAGAAACAGCCAGCAGCAGCACTTGTAACGACATCAGCAGCCCTGTGGCATGTTCTCTCCATGCTGTTTAATATGCAGTGAACAAAGGTCTGGTTGGTGACCCAGCCCTCCCTGTATTCAGAGGCTGAAAACTGCCTCATTATTGTTCATTATGTACTATTATTCTCACAGTCACATTATTGTAGCTTCCCCTGAGAGCCAGTATGCTACTGTGGGTTCTGCACAGCTATGCTGGTTCCTATACCTGAGCTAATTTGTTCATTGCTAACCTGGTGTCTCTGTAGGACGGAGAGCTGTTCCCTGTGTAAGAGAAGGTTCAAGCATCAGTTATAGCTACTGTGTGAGAAATACAGCATATATTGGCTATTTTTGACAGAGATGTGGTTTGACAACCCTGCTGTAAGAACATCAAGGGAAAATTCATTCCAAACCTAAATAATGGTTGCAAGGGAGATACATGCAAAGAAATCGTGTGGAGATCAAGCGGAGGGTTGAGAGAGATAGGGCTCTATGTAAGAGTGGCAGCAAGAAGGGAGAAATGTAGCAAGTCATTCCAAAGCTCAGAGGTAGTAATTAGTTTCTAGTTAACTTTGAGGTTAGGACATCCACCATTTTTTCTGTTCTGCTTTCAAAGTAAACAGGAAGGAGCCAGTTCTGTTTTGCAGCTAGTGTCCAGCTCATGGCAGTCGCTGTAGCATTGCAGGTTGTGTAACATTTAAGACCTGGTTATATGATAGTATGCTGTTAAGGAACATGGAAATGAGGGAGTGCCTCAATGCAATAAAATATTGACAGAAGACAGGAATAAAAAGATGCTAGCGATGGTAAGTCTTTCTTTCCACATAGCTGGAAAGTGCTGATAGGCAGAGTTCAGTTCAGGGATGACAGTGGATACAGTTAGAGTGAGCATACAATTGAGAAAGAAGAGAATGTTTCAAGTGGTGTAAATGATCATAATGAAAAAAAAAACCTTGCAATAAATAGAAGGGAATCCTGGAATTGAATACCAACAAAAGGCAGGTACCAGCACATAGGATTGAAAATGTAAAAAGAGAAGGTAGAATGTTTAGAAATGGACTGGATAAATCAGTATCAGACATAAATTCTGCAGTGTCCCTCAAGACTCAGCTTAGAAAAGTCCCAACTTCTGGGAGTCTGTGCTGCTCTCGTGAGACCTCACTTGGAGTATTGTGTGCAGTTCTGGTGTCCTTAACATAAAAAGGACATGGAACTGTTG
>JASSUY010013010.1:0-14385 GCA_032466535.1 Forpus xanthops | reverse complement strand
AGACCTCATAGCAGCCTTCCAGTATCTGAAGGAGGCCTACAGGGATGCTGGGGAGGGACTCTTCATGAGGGACTGTACTGAGAGGACAAGGGGTAACGGGTTCAAGCTTAAACAGGGAAAGTTTAGATTGGATCTGAAGAAGAAATTCTTTCCTGTAAGGCTGGTGAGGCATTGGAATGTGTTGCCCAGGGAAGTTATGAATGCTCCATCGCTGGCAGTGTTCAAGGCCGAGTTGGACATAGCCTTGGGTGAGATGGTTTAGTGGGAGGTGTCCTTGCCCATAGCAGGGGGGGTGGAACTAGATGATCTTAAGGTGCTTTCCAACCCTAACTATTCTATGATTCTATGTGTGTGTACAGAAGTGCCATCTCTATTATACTGGCCTTCTGTCATCCTTCTTGAGAAGCAAAGATGATGGCCCTCTGATAATTTTAGGAATGCAGTTTTTGAAAGGACCTGTAATGCACCAGAGATGTGTGCAAAGAAGGAGCTTAGAGGTAACTGGAGATTGAAATGAAGCCTCTTGCTCCAGGGGCACATGCCCAAGTCTTTTGTGAAGAAGTTGCAACTTCTGTTACCCTTACTAACAAGTAAATAGCAAGCTGCTTCTTTCCAGGATTAGTCCATAGAGAACGTAATGATGTGAACTAAAGTTGCAAGGTAGACAGACTGTTACTACTGAAATAATCACACAGGACTTCCAGTCATTGAAGTCCAGGGCTGGTACATAAACAGGTATAATTTGAGAAGGTTCCACAGAAAAATATTTATTAGCTGTTTCATTCTCACTCCTGTGCTTTCAGGCTCTTTGATACAGCTATGACAGGTCATACTTTTCCACAGTTAGCGTATCTGTAGCATGGAGATATATTGGAGAGCTTGCTGATGGAAGTGTTCACAGAAGTGTGCAATCAGAAAAAAATTAGGTTGGAAGGGTCCTCTGGAGACCTATAGTCCAATTCCCTACTCCGAGCAGGGCTGACTTCCAAGGTGGATTAGGTTACTTAGGGCCTTGTTCAATTAAGTTTTGAAAATCTCCAAGGATGGAGGTGCCACAACCTGATCAGCGTTTAACAGCTCTGCCTGTGAAGACTAGCAATAAGATAGCACTAGAAGTAGACTATGTAAGTGAATGTAGACTATTTAATTAGAATATATAGGTGAAGATAGGGCAATAAGAGCTTTCTATGTGGGCCATAAGTTAGAATAAAAGGATAGCAATATGCTGTCCTGGGTTCAGCAGTAGCAGTCATTTTTCTCCTTAGTAGCAGGTGCAGTGCTGTGGTTTTGACTTTTGGCCTGGGAACAGCACTGATAACTCTGATGTTTTCAGTTGTTGCTCAGTAATGTTTACTCCAACCAAAGACTTTCTGAGTCTCATGCTCTGCCAAGGAGGAAGGGAAGCCGTGAGGAAGCAGAGACGGGACACCTGACCCAAACTAACCAAAGAGGTATTCCATACCACAGCACATCATGCCCAGTATAGAAACTGGGGGCAGTTACCCAGAAGGGTTAGATCACTGCTTGGGTTGGGCTGGGTATCGGTCAGCGGGTGAGGAGTGGTTGTATTATCTTCCCTTCTTATTTCCCTTGTCAATATTATTATTGGTGGTAGCAGCAGTGGTTTGTGCTATACCTTAGTTACTGGACTGTTCTTATCTCAACCCATGGAAGTTACATTCTTTCGATTCTCCTCCCCTTCCCTCCTGGAGCAGAGGGGAGGAAAGGGGGGGAATGAGCGAGTGGCTGTGTGGCTGACTGGATTGCTGGCTGAGCTTAAACCATGATATATACTTACAGCAACAGCAGGATTTTTTCTGGCTTTGCCTATTGTCCTTTGCTGGCTGCAGCATTTGGATATTGCAGACTGGAGAAGATTCTTGTTTGTGTTTCTTTGTTGATAATTTTGATCACAGTGTCCCCAGGATTTTTCTTTTCTGAAATGCTTTCTTCAGATCTTTAGCTGACTTGGCTGTTTCCCTTACTCATCCTTCCTCATGTGGAAGCCTGCATTCTTCTAAGGTGGTACTGAGATGCAGGGCATGTGTGAAAAGTGTAAGAGAAATGAATTGCTATGGAGAGGTATCGCCTCTAGTGCCAGTCAACACCATTGCTTCTCTTCCCATCCTGTTGAGCACAAGTCACCAAACTACAGGGCTCTGATGAAAAAAAGTGATGACACGGGAGTATCTTGATAACATAGTGGCAGCCTTAAAAGTAAAGCATAAAATGAACAGGTTTGGAAAGGAAGAAGCATGCTGTATACAGCCTCACTGGTGTCATTACCTGTTGCTGAGGTATTTTTTAACCTGTTTCAAAGGCCTGGAAGGCCCTTACAGATCAGCCACATGATGAAGCGTATATCAGTGCTTGGTCTGACTTCCTCATGCTGAGCTCCTACTCTGCAAATAACAACAGCATCCTGCCCAGAGGAGGTGACTTTGTGTGTGAATAGAGCTGAAGACAGATGCTGTATTCTGTGTAACTTGGGTTAACCCTGAGCTGAAAACAGACCTTCAGTAATCAATTCAGCTTCCAGGTTTCTGTTCATCTAGAGTCTAATCCTACACACAACCTTGGCTGCCTGGACAAAAAGCAATGCTATCTGAAAAGCTTCTTTGGCAACAATGCCATGAAATAACGACTAGTTTGTATGCATATTCCCTGCTCTCTGCTGGCTGCACATGGGAAAGTTATGGGATCTGGAAACAAGGTGTGTGAAGGTATATTGGAGTTCATACATCAAGGATCAATACAGACTGTTACGAATAAAATGTGCAGTCCATGCACTTTAAAATGTATGTGTCTGTGTAGAGGTTCTTTGTCTCATGCATCCTGAAGTGTGTAGTACAAGATGGATCCCAGTGACAGAACAGGGAACAGACAGAAGGATGCCCAAGCTTGGAGTAACTAGATATGTTTTTAAATGGTTTGATTTTCCTTCCGTTTAAAATGGAGCAAATCTGTTCATCCCTTTGCTCTACCTCTTCAACTTTAAATAAGGCCCATTTAATCATCTGCTATCGATTTTGATCAGATTAGATAGCCTGGTATATTTTGAGTACATTGATTATATACATGGAGGATGGAGCAGCAGTACCATCTGCCTGTCCTGTGGCATGGGGGTCTTGAGCCCATGTAATCCAAGACACACTGATGTGTATGCTGCTGCCAGCAGCTGCAGGTTTATGAACATGACCCTCTGACGGCAGTGGTTCACCTGCAGAGCCCAGCACCCTGTCAAGAGGTGGAGAAGATTTGCTGCGTTTCTTTTTTGGCCCGTTTAACTTAATTTTGTATTATAATTACAGTTTTTCCTCCCTTCTCTCCCGGAGCTTTCAGGTTCCCGTCGAGGAGGCATCTTGCTGGGGCTCGGTGTGGGGGTGCCGGGCCCGACCAGGCCAAGCCCCGGCCGGCTGCTGCCCCCCGACGGCGGCCGCAGGGAAATGGCGTCGGGTCCCGGCCAGGCCGCCCTTGTGTAATGCCTTTATGTAACTGGCCGGGGCTCTGCTTCTCCTTGTCCCCGTACCCAACCACCCACCACCCCGCGGGAATAGAGCTTTCCTTGCTATAAGATCGGGTTGTTCAAAACCTCAAGTTTTTAACATGTCAGCTGCATGCCGGCCTAGGCGCGACCAGGGAGAAGGGGCTCCCACTTCAGCCCTTCAGGGGAGTCTCTCTGTGTCAAGAAAGGCTTTGCCTGCAGATGGGGAGCCAGGAAGGGCTGGTTGGGCACAGAGCAGGGCCGCCTCTGGTCCAATGGCACCTCCATGCTCTGGGACGCTACCCCAAAACCATGCTGTCCAGATGGTGCAAGGTGCCACCCTGAGAAGTGCCTGCTCCCAGGGTGACCCGCCACTGCTTGTGCCTCAGGTGCCAGCACGAGATAATGGTGTCTTATTTCATAGAGTCATAGCATCATAGAATCAACCAGGTTGGAATATACCTTTAACATCATGAAGTCGTTTATTCCAGGACTGCCAAGCCCACCATTAAGTCATGTCTCTAAGGGCTTTTGTACACAGGTTTTAAACACTTCCAGGGATGGTGACTGCCACTTCCCTGGGCAGCCTGTTCCAATGCTTGACTATCCTTTTAGTGAAGAAATTTTTTCTAATATCCAACCTAAACCTCCCCTAGCGCATCCTGAGGCCATTTTCTCTTATCTGTTTGGATGTTTACCCACGTGCCATGGGCTTGTGCTGGGTCAGTACAGTGGTTTTCCCAGCAGGAACATGAGGCCTGAGCTGGCTGGGAGACTACCTGCCTTGGGGGGCAGAAGGGGAAATCCCTTCACCTGTAAAACTGAGGAGAAGCAGTGAGATGTGGGTGCTTCTCTCCACTATAGAATGCTCACCACTTCCCTTTCTGCCACAGTTTCATCACTTGTGAAACAAAAGTGGTGATTAACTCCATGCCTAATGTTCCTCTGAGGATTAATTCCTTGTGTTTGCAGGATGCTTGGAGGTTCTGGATGGAGTGAGGCATTGAGAGCTCACATGCACTGAGTTCATAGCATGTTTCAGGCTCCAAATCTTAATGCTTTACTTTAATGACCTCTGCATCTCAGAATTACTTCAGTGGTTTTCACTACAAAATGAATCTCTGCTCTAATTTGTTTTGAACTGGAAACTTGCATATTTGTTTGCTTTTCAGACATTTGTTACATTTCTGTATAACTCTCTATTCAGAATGCTACAGCTTTAGTTAATATTTGTCAAATGGAGTTCTGACTGTCTAAACCACTGGGACGAGTTTCATTTTATATGTCATCAGTAGAGGCAGAATGAGGAGCTTCGTGCTTGGCCTATTTGCTGTAACATAGTCTCAAGGCCATTGCATCAGAGTAAAAACAAGGAGCAGCTTGTTTCCAAACAAGAAGCATGGAGGAAAGTCTTCTCTGCCTCCTTCCCTGTAAGGAAAAAGAGAGGAGAGAGGGAGGTAGTGGGGGGGGGGGAAGAAAGTTATCTTTAACAGATTCTAAAAATGCCTTTTCCCAAATATGCAGTCAGTGCCTTCAAAGGTCTCTTTGTTTATTTTCAGGAAGAAACCCAAGACAGCTGAAAACCAGAAGGCGTCTGAGGAGAATGAGATTACTCAGACGGGTGCATGCAGCGCCAAGCCGGGCCTTCCCTGCCTGAACCTTGAAGCTGTTCTGTCTCTGAGCCCGGCCCTCATCACTCACCACATTCACCAACAAACCTGCACGCACACACAGGGTCATCTGATTGTGAGTACACCAACATGCTGATGGGTTGCACTGGGGTTCGTGAAAGCACACTGCTTACTGCGGAACAGGCTTTTGAGTTGGATGCTCTTTCCCTAATGGCATGAGCAGGACTTCATCAGGGCTTACTTTTTTCCTTCTTTGGGAACTACCACTGAAACATAGCAGTTTGAGTTAATGTTGTGATAATGCAGTCAGCCAGAGGAAGCTGACAGCCTGTTGTTGGGTCAGGTTGCTGCTTCTTACAAATTAAAAAGGAAAGACCCCTCGAACATGTCTCTTTCCATCTAGACCTGTAGTTATTCCTTTCCAGGTCATGGTTCTTGTTACCCAAGCATATCTGCTGACTGGGGATTTTCAACCTGGGCTGTAGTGCAATGGGAAAAAACAAGTGTTTGCCTCTGATACCCAGGATTGTAAAGGGTTTTCATGAAGAAAGGGGAAGTGTTTTGTGGAGAGGATCCGTCTGTGAGAGTCTGGAAAATCTCTGTAGACCTGTGTGGTATAACAGTTTAAGGCCCTTGTTTTAAGTGTGTTCACTTTCAGATTACTCAGCATGGGTTAATTGGCCTTTTAAAAATGTTCTTTTCCATTTGGCAAAACATGTAAAAATAAGGGAGGGAATGATTAAAACGGGATTTTGGAAAGTCAGAACTTACCCTCTCAGCTTTTCAAAACACTCATTTCGCACTGGTCCCTGCCTGGAAGTCTGTTGGGCAGGAATGTGCAGTGTGATGTGAACCTCAACACTCAGTAGTTTTAGAATAGATGGTTTACCTCTTCTGTGGTGGTTTTAGGATGTTGTAAAATTTACGAGGGGGAAAAAAGGAAAAAGAAAGATGATGACACCAGGTTTCAAGAGCTCAGAAGCCAACGAGACTCTGCAAAGACCTATAAAAAAAAAATCAGGGCATGACAATAAAAAATCAGATTAAAAAGGATGTATATCCTTTTCTTTTTTAATTTAAAAATTCTGCCTCAGGGCCAAGCGTGGAAGCAGCCGGGTTATAGGGATCATCACTATCAAAATCACTTTAGCTGCAATTCAGTCCTTTTGGCTTCTGACTTTATTCATTATGAGCTTCTTCTAGAGATCTTGATTTTAATAGAGCTGGTAAACATTGGGGGCACTTTCCTAAATCTCACCTGGTGATCTGGGGAGAAGAAAGAGATGTGAAACAATTGAGCAGCAGGCAGCATGCAATTTAGTATATACAAGAATTCTCTTCGAATTGGAGATGTCAGACTCTTTGTTAAAACCGTGGTACAGTTTTGTCTTGTAATGTTTTCTGAAAACAAAAAGCTTGTGAAAAGATGCAAAAAATGAGCAGAACAACAAGAAAAAATAATCCTTAATTTCAAACAAAGAATCTCTTTATCCCATTCACAAAGATGAAAGAGTTCATTAGTAAATGGGATTTGAAACCTCACACTGATGTTTTTTGACAGTACAAATGGAAACCCATGAAAGCAACCTTAGGACAGAGGCCAGCAGGAATTGTAGGGAACTTTGAGAATGAACTCCTGTGTTTGCTTTTTGAGATGGCCAAGTTCAAGGGTGAGGAATATTGGCAGAGGGCAGTAGGGGGAAAGTGGAGCCTCCAGCTCTTTGTGCTCTACCTGTTCTATGGAACAAGTCTTTTAGACCCCAAAGCTTTTAATATTACCAAATCACCTTTCATTCCTACTAAATTCACAGTACCAATATGAATGAACTGCAAACCCAGATTAGATGTTCCTTTCACAGTGAAATTGGTGTGGGTTTTTTTGTTTTGGTTTGGTTTGGTTTTGGGTTTTTTTTGTTTCAGTTTTTTTTTTTTTTTTCAGAAAAGAAAGTTTAATAATAATTTCAGCATTAATATTGTCCTATATCAGGAATTATTGAAATTTAGTTCCCAAAATACAGCTAGAGTCCTACAAAAAATTAAGAAATGGTAAGACCTTTTTCTCTTCTCAAGATCGACTCTTGTGGTGTTGATCTCTGTTAGTTGATTCCATGTGCTTTGAAACTGATGGAAAAACTCCTATTGTTTATGATGGGTCATAAGCTTTATCAAGCTGTATTAGTTCGGGGCAGTATGCATATAATTAGTGTTTGGAATGCCCTTGCGGAATAGCAGTGACAGTTTCTTACATGAACTAAAAATTGATTCATGATGAATATTTAGTGCATATTTACTGTAGCTATCTCCTCTGTTATGTGGGGTTTATTTAATATTATCTCAATCATTACTGCTGGAATACCTTTACTGACCCAAAAGATTAGTATTTGTGGCTCCCAGCATTTGAAAATGGGCTTCCCCATCATTACAATCTCCTTCTCCTTACCTCTTGCCTTCCCTGCCTTTTAGAGTCACTTTGTCCCTTCACCTTAGAATTCCTCTGTTTGTTTTTCTCCTCCCCTCCTGTCAGAGCTATATTGCCACATCTTTTTTCCTCTCAGCTTTTGGACCTGTGATGATTCTTTACCTTCTTAGGTCCTTCTCTCTACCTTCTAGACACTACAACATTGCTTCTCCTCCTTTGCCCAGACAACCATACTGCCTCAACTCCCCCATAACTGAGCAGGTTATGTTTCATTTACAAGAGGACACTCTTCATCCTGATGGGAAGTTTTCTAGTAGATAGTGAATAACTTAAAAATACTTAAAAACTAAAATTTCACAGGAAGTTTTAGGAGAAGAGTTATCATGGAAAATATTAGGAACACCCAGAAAGAGCCAGCATGGTAGGCTGTATCAATTCTTGGAAAAATGCACTGATGTACAGATGGTTCCATAAGCCCTCATTCCTGTATCTGGAAAAAAGACTTAGATATTACGGCCCACCTATTCAAATCAGTTTGAAATCTTTACTGACCATTTTGCATGCACAGCCACTAGTGCTTGTCAGAAAACAGTACCACATATTTATTACAAGAAATATTCAGAAGCCAGTCTACTTTAAAAAATTGGGGTGCTTTTAGAATGATTCAGACCAACATTCTTTTTCCAAGCATAGAAAATAAAAACTCTGTGATAGCCATCTGCTCCTCAGCTGTAAAAGGCAGAGGTGAAGAAAGCTGAAGCAATAGTCTAAATGCCAGTCTTACTGAAACAAGTATTTAGCCAAAAAATCCAGGTAAAATCACATGTGACACACAATTTGGAGCTTAATTCTGTAGTGGCATTCTACATACTAGCTTTGGTGCCACTTATTCCCAATGAAATTGCATTACTTCTGACCTTTGTAGGGCTGGGCTGTAGATTTCTGGATTTGAACAGTATGGTATATTTCCTTGGGTGACATGGTCTAGTGTGAGGTGTCCCTGCCCATGGCAGGGGGAGTTGGAACCAGATGATCTTAAGGTCCTTTCCAGCCCTAACCATTCTGTGATTCTATGATCTTACGATTTCCAATACAGATGAATCCTTGAAGCAGAATGCAGAACCCAGGGTGCATTGTGTCCAGTGTCCATCTCTTTCAGTGTTGCAAAATGCTAGCTCATGCAATGCAATTGGAGAAACAAGTTAGAGGAAGAAGTCTTCTTGCAGTAACTGTTTTCATGTAGGGCTTTGCAGACAAAATCACCACTTTGAATTAATTTGGAATTAAGTCATAGCGTGAGCTGATAGAGCTCCAAATGAGTTATACCTCTAGCTACTCAGCTGTCCTAAACAGATGTAGCTGCTTATCCAGAAGAAAGGTGTTTGTAGAAAAAGCTACAAGGGCAAGCTTGGAGGCACAAGTTCTGGAAAGGTTACAGTGAAGCAAAGGAAAGCATATGAGAATGGTGCTGTTTGCAGTTTTCCACATACTTTCTTGCTTATGGGTAGAGAATGTATATAGTTGGTGGGGTCCTACTTTGAAGGCTGAAGTGCCTTAGGTAAAGCTTCTGAAGATTTTGCAGAGAGGGAAGGGAAGGAAGTCATCAGGACTTGGCTTTATTTAAATTGATTTGGTCTGTATAGGCCACTCACTTGAGAAGCCCTTCCTAAAGCATCTGTAACTATATATGTTTTGTAAGTGCGAAGAGATAAGATCATTTTGGCAGAAACTTTTCCAGTTCTCAGAGATACAGTCAGACAAAAACTTAATTCAGGCTCTGATGTGTGCATCTTAACAGATGTGTCCAAGCTCAAGGGAATCCCATGGGAACAGTACAACTGAATTTCTTTGTCTCTATTGATAGTTGAAAGAGTTATTCTTAGACACTGGATGGTCCATCTGTGAAGGAGTTTGTTCCAGACAAGGGGAAAGCAACATCTTTGTGAATAGTTTCCATGGGACTGAGAGGCAGGTTGGACAATCATTGTGAAAACTGCTGAAGCAATTTTGACGATTTTAAAGAACACAGTTCTTTCAAGGACCTGAGACTCTGGTAGGGAATAAAAGCTGAGAAGGAAAGTGGGGCATGGAAGATTTCTGAAAAATCCATGAAATAATCGTTGGCAAGATGTTGAGATGGGGAAGGAGTTTCTAAAGTTAAGTTTTAGCAAGAAACCAGGGAGTTTTTATGTATTAAATAAACACTGTCAATGATGGGCCACATCTGAAGCCTTTGTCCATACATGCTCAAGTGACATGGTTTACTTGGGCCAATTCCAGCATTTTTTAGCTTTAACAGGATGGAACTTTGAGGCAGTCTGTTTTCTTTTTCTCCTCCTACGTTCTGATTTTTGTAGCTCGCTAACCTTCCAGCATAATGAGGAAAGGCAGAGAGGGAACCTCACAAGATTCCTGAACCCCACAGAGCATTGAAAGTGGATGCGGAAACTACAAGGTTTCATTTTCTTGAGCAGATAGAGGAAACTACCATTCACTTCCCATGAATCAACAAGTTTGATTTACCTAGGAGTGCAAATAGGTCTGAGGCTAGATAGGTCTGAAGGTGGTTTGGCCTCATTTTTATGATGTATATTTCATGTTTCTCTTAGAGGTTCTGTGTCAGGAATAGAACATGTGCTTATCATTTTCCCTCTGCCTGTGGACATTTGTGGCTGTGATACCCTAGGAAGTGCTCTGGAGCTTTCAAATGATCTCCAGTTTCAGAGAGGATGGGGACAGAGGGAGAATGTTGATTCTTCCAGACCCCTCGTTTTCAGAGGCAGGCAGTATGTCAATAATAATTGAATCTGTATTTTTGCTGATCTATGTATGGCATGTATTAGCTAATGCTGAATATTTTTAGATTGTTTTTGGTGACCTAAGAAATGGTGCATGTTTAGATATCTATTTTAGATTATATAATAATAATTTTACAGGCCTTTTCTGTAGCAAACTAAACTGAAAATGAGGACATCCATAATTCTTAAATGCTGATGTCATAATAGTTATACTTTCATCTTGCAGAACATTTGAAATCCTGTTTAGTATTTCTCTTTTTAGCAGTTATAAGTTGTTTCTATGTCCTGTAGGTTTATGTTTCTGTTTGTAACATTATCAAAGAAATATCAGCCAGGAATGACTTCTGTTTTCATAGAAGCATATACATGTTTCTTGATTTGTGTAGAAACAGAAGTAAGTGTGAGTACAGGTAGGTAAAACTGTTAAGCTGAGCTAGCCCTGCCTCTGGTGAAAAAGCCATCACAATACGCTAATGAATTGGTGGTGTAAAATGTTTTACTACTGATAGGAAATGGTCTCCATATTCCTAATCAGTACACTAAGTGAGTTTTGTCAGGTTGGTCTCTCGGGCTTTTCTTCTCATGAGAAATGACTAATAGCATATGGTACTTCAGTTATGAAGTCAGTGACTATGTTTTCAGAAGCAATTGCGTGACTTTGGAGCTTAAGTTTCACTGATGCATAAATCAGTTATATTTATAATGTGTAGATGCTTTTGAAAATTTATCTAATTATCCTAAATGTTGATTCTCTTATTTGATGGCCTTGCAATACTGGCTTGATGCTAGGTTGTCAGTTCTTGTGGTATTCAGTACTTTTCTTTCTGCTCTCCATTTAGAGAGCAATAACATGCATAATTTCAGCTTCGGTTTAAAACAGCCATGCAAATTTGTAGCTTTTATGATTTCAGGGGAGAACTTGGGTGGGTCCCCAGTGTATCAATTCTTTCTCAGTACCAGGGGAAAGGATAAAAAGGTCTTACTGCTCTTTAAAATTCCATAGCTTCCATTCTGAAGATTTTGAGGTGGCTGAGCTGATAATACTGTGATATTTTGGTTTGTAAGTCATACTGCAGCCACTGAGACATATTGTAACTGTCCAGTAAGGTATCTGCAGTTTGTTTCTGAGTTTACCTGTTCCCAGCTTCAGCATCTTTCCCCACATAGATTTTATTACCATTCTTCAAATTGCGAATCTTAGTAAAAATGTTTCTATATTGCATGAGTGCCTCAGCTGCCTCACTCACAAAATGAGTGAGTGATGAATACTATATACTGTTTATCACTGTTCAACATATTAAGATGTTCTGGAACTCTTTTGTTGTTTGGGATTTATTTGTTCTGTTTTGTATGTGGTTTTCTGGGTTTTTTATAACAACAGTCTCCAAAACAGTGCTTTCCTTTTCTCCTACCTGAAGTAACTTACTTCCGTTGTCCTCCATTCTGAAAATTAAAGCAATAATGTCAGTTCCACTGCAGAATTTGTGTAACCTCGTTGACTACCTTTACCTTTAATAGATCAGTAGTCTGTCTAACCATCGAATCTACTCCTTCCCTACTTAATCTGTCAATCCAGATAAACTCCAGCATTCTTGGGTACCGGTCGTTGCCCTATAAGATTTCTCTTGTCATGTTTAAATAATGTTTTATTGCAATTTTTATTATCTTATTATTTGTCTTTATGCCTTTAGTGTTTTTTTTCTTTAAATTTCCCCTTCATCCTACTGAATCTTTGTTTTACATCTAGCCTGCTACAGTTTATGCTCAGTTCAATTAGTGTCACTTGGGTATGATTTCCATCTTTAGAAAAATACATTTTCAGCTTTAATGAACTCTTATACCTTGTATTTAACTATTGTAGCACTTTCTATTTCCTCATGTTTTTGTTCTTGTCCTTGGATATACATAGGGACTCTGTGTATTAGTGCCACATCCCTGCTGATCTTATGGATTTTAATTCTTTATCTTTTCCTTTCAGACCCTTTCTAACTAACTTCCCTTGGTTTTAGTGTTTTTCTTTTTGTCCTTCTGATAGTTGCTCCTCCTCAAGTTGCACATATGACAACTGCTGCTGTATATGATCTGCTTGAAGGATGTCAAACATAATCATGCCAGTGATTGTTATTTCATGTCTTAACCATGCATGCTACTGCTGTCATCTCCTCTGTCCTAAGTGGGTGAGAAACTAAACCAAATGTAACGTTTCCCTAATATGGTCTACTGAGGGACACTTCATGGAGCAGAATCAAGCATAAAAGATTTTCCAGTGCTTGACAGGTAACTCACACTTGAGGGAAATTAAACAGCTGCACCTACATCTCCTTTTGTCCTACTGCATGTTGTTAAAACCCTGTATAAACCAGTGGTTAGTCCTTTGCGTGTTACAGCAAGACACCTTCCATGCTTTGAGAAACATTGACTGGTACATTAGTTGCCTGGTTTATTGCAACTTCACAACCCCGGAGCTACAGCTGTAAAAATAGGCTTGTTCACCTTGTACTCCTTTTCACCACTGTGATCTCTCTAGCATTGGAGCTTTATGCCCTTTTCATCTAGACTTCCATAGTCACTATCTTCTCTTTTCTGTCATTTACCTGTGGTAGAGTGGCCATGTGATGTTTTGTGCTGTGATCTAACTCAGTAACTTCAGGGCCAGAGCAACATTAAAATGAGGAAAAGCCAAAGCAATTCTTGAATTCTTCTTGGCTGAGCAAAGAGAACTTTTTCATTCAAAACATTTTTGAAGTGAAGCCTTAAGGTGGTCCTGGAACAGAAATTGAGAGGTAAAACCAAGGTACTGTTTAATACCACCAACTAATATTTATAAAATGTGCTAGGGGATGTTGTGGGAGGGGAAATAATTATATTTCTAAAAGAAATGTGGTGTTTAATCTACTCCATAGGTGAAAGTCAGTTGTACACCATCACGGTACAGCTAAACTTCTACATCTTCATCAGGGTATGTGCCTCACAGCCTGGTGCACAGTGGACCACAGCAACATGTGCTGGCTGACACTGCACGTTTGGGTTCCCAAGGATGCCAATTATTATTGTTTCTAGAGGGAATGCCATTGCACCATCTTTTAATTTATGTTTTCTGTGACTGTTTTCATTGTCCATGGAGTGATTTACAAGGCTAAAATAACATGAGATCTAGTCTTACACAACTATCACTCAGGAACCAGAATACAAACAGTATGCAAGATCTCTAGTTAATCTGTCAGCACAAATAGCTCCTTGAGGAATTAAGAGTGCCCAGGAAAAAAAGGATAAACAAATCCTAGAACCCCTACTCATTCCAGCTTTTTTGTGTTAAACACTGGAAGGATCTCTGCCTGGCTGGGATGCGCAATATATACTCTGTATCAGTGTGTGACATGTGGTGAAATGCTTCTTCTTGAAAGCCCACAAGAGAGAAGTAGTATAAATTAAGAGTAATCTCACAACAGCTATTTTTGAGTTCTTAACCAGTGAAAATGTAAGTGTAGCAATATTGTGCATCTATTAAAAATCTTGAAAGGCTCTTTATAACTAGATGATAGGAGTGATAACGTGTAATTTATTGATGTTACACAGATAGAGGAGAAACCACAAAGTAGCAATTTTTGTGTGAAAATGGGTATGATAGAGGAAATAAAAACAGAGCAAGGGACTTCTCCCTGCAGCTTCATGCCTGTGTGGGCAACCATGTCAACTTGAACAAAAGCACCTTGTGCTTTCATCCCATACCACATTTCAAAACAGGGCATATTCTCTGTATTCAAGAGTAAAATGCCCAGGTACTTTCAGTAATGTTTTTGGCCAAGTCGAAGGTAGAATGTGCCTGAAGGCAGACCTGAGAAATATCTCTCCTGCACTGTATTAGTATCACCTGTTGGTGTCCGTATGCTTGTGTATTGTGGTTTAAGGCCCTCACACAGTTCTACTCACTCACTCCCTCCTCTTTCTTCTCCAGACCCCGAAAGAATGCAACTCTCACAGGTTGAGATAAGAACAGTTTAGTAACTAAGGTGTAACACAAATCACTACTGCTACCACCAGTAATAATAATGA
>JASSUY010013009.1:0-36876 GCA_032466535.1 Forpus xanthops | reverse complement strand
TGGCAGTGCCCGCCAGGGGGCGCGGCGCTACCGCTCGGCGCTGACGCCGGTCGCCCTCGCGCGGCTGCGGGGGGCAGCAGCGGAGGCCCCGCGGGGCCGGCATGGAGACTGATACTGATACACACCACGGGGTGCGCCGTCCCCGGCAGCAGCGGAACCACCTCGGGCGGAGCTCGGCTCCCGGCGGGCTCCAGAGCAAAGCCTCTTCCTCCATCACACACTCCAGGCTCAGCTCTGGCCCTCCTTCCTGGCTGCTTCTTCCAGAGCCCCCCACTGCAGCATCCGCTCCGTCTCCTCCCCAGCACCCCGAGCCGTTGCTGCCTGCAGCAGTCCGCATGGGGCCTCCTCCTCAATTTTCCCATTGCATTTTCCCTTTCCCTGGCTTTTCTCCCTCCCACTCTGCAATCCCTCTGAGGAGGGGATAAAAAAGATGCTTGACTCTCCCTTGATTTTTCACATTACTTTTACCTTTCTGAAAGCTCTACCTGCTAAACCAGCCTTCTGCATCTCAGGGCTGCTCCAGGAATGTCTTCATGCCAGCATCTCCTTTTCTCCATCCCTATACAATCTTTACTGCCTCAACTCCTCCAAAATCCTACCATCTTTTTGGACTTTGCCCTCTCTTCTATCCCTCATCCTCCTTCACAGGATGTTCCCACCATTTCCTTGAGCAACACCCCATCTCCTATCCTCTGTGGATGCACCCAGACCCTGTCATTGCCCGCAACTAAATGCCACCTGACACAAGGCACCTACCAGGTTCAACCTTTCGCCCTCTTCCCACGGCACAGCCAACAGCTCAGCCAAGCCCCTTCCTCTCTCTCCTCCATCCTCCCCTAGGCACACAGGTTCCACCATCGCCTCCCCTTCCACCAACACCCTGTGGCATAAGCAGAGCTGTCATACAGCAGCCTCCTCCTCTGGCTAGAGGTCTTTCTCTTCCCTGGACTTGTTGGCACTTTCCTGACAGTAAAACCTGTACACTCTACCAGCTACGAAGTGCTGGGCACACAAAGCAGCTGCCCACTGCAAGGAGCAGCTCACAGATGCCTGTCCCCACACTGTGTCAGTGCTTCTAGGAGAGTAGATGGGCACATCCAGTTTCCGCCCCCCCCCCCCCCAAGCCAATGGGCACCAATGTCTGAATGTGAGCAGAAGGCGCCTGACAACCCGCCAAATCCACAGCACTGCCATCTGTGCCAAGGTCACAGGAACACATGAGCTGCCAGACTGGATCCGACCCTCATCCACATCAGCTGCTGTCCTGTCTCCCAGGAGCAGCCGCACTGCAGCGAGGAGCGAGGAATTCTGCAGAAAGCAATTACAAGGGAATGTCTTCCAAAGAGCACCAAGCATCAGATGAGCCTGGCTGCGGAGATGTCAGAACCGATCACACAGACATCTGTCAGGAGTGATCCAGACACAGGTAACCAGCCTGTGGGCAGGGAACCAGACCAGTAACCTCACAAGTTCCTTCCCAACCACGCTTTGCACAGCTCCGTGCTCCCAGGGACTGGAAGTTGCTGCTGTAATGAAGCAGGATCATCTATATTCATCCCTTCCCAAGATCCTGGGTTTAACTTTTCCTCTAACAATGCCAGATGGTACACCTTCTATGTGAATCTCATCTTTTTTAAATATTCTGGCAAGTTCTGGGCTTTCGATATCACTGAATCACAGGAATATCTCCTGGAAGAGACGATGTACCACACACTCCGTTACCGAGGCGGGACGAGACGTGTGTGGATCACCCCAACAGGCGTCTCTCTAACCTGTCCTTCACAGCCTCCCTAAGCCAACTGCAGCACTGCACCATCCTCACTGCTCCCAATCCTCCTCCCACAATCCTGTCCGGATCCCCTTGCCTGCATGCAATGACAATTACTTCTGCAGTACCCGTATAAGTTGTGCAGGAAAGCAGGCTTCATTCTCCCCCACAGCCTCAAGCGTACTGGGAAACAGACAGCACTCCCCACAACTCTTCAATGTCTCCTTCCCTGTCCCACCGAGGATTACATTTGAAAAGCTATTAGTGTTTTTAATGCATTCCCTTCAACCCTCTACAGTTTGTCTACTACCTTTTTCTAAATGCAGTGCCAGAACTGGGCACAATCCTCAGCTGGGGCCTCCAGCAGCACTCAGAAGAAACACACATACAACATCCATATGGCTACATCCCAAGAAGATATTGGTCTTTACTACAGTAACAACATAATGGTACTTTTATCTAATTAGTCTGTTACGAGGGAAAGGTTTCCACTCGCTACATACATACATTTGATCCCCTTGGCATTATTCCTATAGACAGAACAAAAGACATAAAATAGAATGAAACGGAGTCTCAGATACAATGTGTGGTGGCAGAAGACTGCAGGGAGGGTGCTTACATTTGAAAAAGGTCTCAAACCCCACCAGGTATCAACAGCACGTGGGCTTCGGCTGCCTCTTCAACCACTACAGCTGAAACAGTGACTGATGGAGGAACTGTTCTGAGAATGAGACCAGGAAACCAGAAACCACTAGTGTTTAAAACCAGCCACCACTGAAATATGCCCCCCACACACACACATTTAGGCATCTCTTAGGCAGTTTACTCTATGACTATACCAGGTTTGACTGGTGCTGTGCGTGTATCTAACACAAATGGGAGGTTGCGACTCCACCGCCTGGTGGAAAGGAGGGTGCAGGAGTCCCCTGCGCCGGGGAGCTCCGGAAGCAGACGAGCTCCAAGAACTGGGATGTAACAGGGACACTGCGCTTTTGCAATCTTGACCCAGGGCAGGTGCCTGGGGACAGAAGCAAGTTAGTCTCTTACCAGTACTTTTATGAGTCACACTCATGTTCCAAATATTATGGCAATGAACATCTGGCTTAGATTAACAAAAAGCCATTTGAAGCTAAACAACAGCTGCACTGGAAGACAGTCCCAAAGTCAGGGAACTTTCCACTGCTGGCTGGTCCCCAGTGAGAAGCTCAGGGTGGAGCCCTGAAATGGAAAAGGAATCTGAACCGTGACTGGTCAAACGCTCCACTGTGCTTCTCCAGACCTCACTGGCACTGGTATTTCTGCTCCAGCTGTCTGCAGATCCAGAGGTTTTGTTGCAAGAGGACATTCAGCCTGGAGGATGGGATGGCTGCACTCACTGTCCCATCTGGGTCTGAAGGTGCTGTCGCTCTGCAGAGGGGCCCAAGACTGGGAGACCCACTGCAGCAAGCCACATGGGCAGCACAGATGATGGACTGGGACTGCAGCATCTGAGAACACCTGAGCAGTTGGGGATGGAGGGGTGAGGTTCTCAGCACAGAAAGAGCTACAAGTTCTCAGCATCCTGGCAGCATACAGTTGCCCGCAGCAGACAAGGAGGACCGGACAGACATCAGCCAGCCCCAGGGACCTACATGCACACACACTGTGACTGCAGTGGGGCCATGGGCAGGAGACCACTGCCCAGGCCAGGCTGTGGGATGCCCAAGGACCCCTGGCACACACTGTCCAGGCAGACCCATGTCATCTCGGCGTGAGGCTGGAGCAGCAGAGCAGGATTGCTCCACGCACTGCCACCAGCTGAGCCCATGTGCAGCTGCAGGAGCGCCCCGAGCGCAGCGCCAGGACCTCGCCGGAGCTGCCAGGCTCTGCAGACCAGCTCCAGCCGGCTCGGCCGCGCACCAGGAATACTGATGAGGCTCTGCCCAAACCGGGAGCATCCGGGGGCGCGAGCTCCGCTGCCTGGACATGGGGCGCGCAGCGCCGCAGCCCCGCGTCACAGCTCCGCTGCCAGCGCGTCAGCAGCGCGCCACAGACGTCCTTCGGGAGGCGGTGGTGAGGGCAGACCCCACAGGAGGAGGGAGATGGAGATGGAGGCGTTTGCCCTGACCCCGCGCAGGGGACACTGTTTAGAGCTGAGTTCAGCCACTGTCAGGCTCTGGGCTCTGGATGCTCAGCTGTGGGGCTGATCAGCATCCAGCACAGCCAGAGATGGAAATCACAACAGCCCCACTGCGATAACCCCTTCTGGTCATTACAACCAAGCCATTCACAAGAGACAACATCTCCACTGACAAAACATCCATCAGTCCCTTGCAAACCCCCAGGATCTCAGACTGGAGAAATGAGGCACTGCTCCATGTCTGAGCTCTGGAAAAGCCCTCAGTTCCCTGCCCCTACCCCTCTTGCAGTTCTGGAGCCTTGGCTTGCCATGGGCTCTTGAAAAGGGACAACTCGGAGCAGGCCGGCGCCTACAGTTTCCATGGAGAGAGGAGAAGCAGGCCCAGCCAGCAAACAGTTAACAAAAGCCAGGAAGTAAACAGAAAAGGCACACGAGAGCCTGATTTCAGCATCAGCTCTCTCCCTCCTCCCACACACACTGCACACCCTCCCGCTCGAGTCCTGCCTGCAAACCTGCCACTGCTGATGAGGAAATTACCACTTTCTCCCCACTGGGATTCACAGTGATGAGGCAAAACCACCTCCTTCCTACGCGCCATGAGGTCATGCCCATGTCACCCAAACCTCCCCACACCACGCACACAGGACACCGGCACTCTCTTGCCCACCAAGGGAAGCTGAGTACCAAATCACTGCAATGCTGCAGACCCCGCAGTCCCACGCTAACACACTCTACAAGGCAGATACAGAGATGGCTCTTCCTAAGCCACTCCATACCCCAATGCCACAGGGAATCCCTGGAAGGTAACACTCTGAGATGTAATCTCCCTGGTTATCTTCCTGGTGTAACAGAAGATCAAGGCAGTGATCACTTTGCTCATTAAACCACTCCCCCCCCCGGGCACTTGTGCAAGCAGGGATGTTAATACCAGTGTCCTGACTAAGTCTCTGCCTCTGCTTAGCTGCACTTAGGCTGGTATCTCCACTCCAAGCCAGCCTCACCAGTGCTGGTACCAGGCCGTTCCCAGGCTGTACTTACACAGTTCTTTGTGCTCCTAACCACTGGAGATGCTCAAGCAATGGCCGCAGGTATGAGCAACATGGTTAGGCTAGGTACTGTGAAATACACTCAGTATTTTGAAATCCAAAGACAAAAGCCCATGGGAAAAGTTGGGATGAAGACTAAAGGCGACATCTTCATGTCCTCAAGCTCAACCCTTGCCCTTGCCTTTGAAAACCCTTCCATAACCATCGAATCACAGAAAGGTTAGGGTTGGAAAGGACCTTAAGATCATCCAGTTCCAACACCCCTGCCATGGGCAGGGATGCCTCACACTAGGTGATGTCGACCAAGATTATGTCCAGCCTCGCCTTGAACACTGCCAGGGATGGAGCATTTACCACTTCTTTGGACAGCCTGTTCCAGTGCCTCACCACCCTCACAGTAAAGAATTTTTTCCTTATATCTAACCTGAACTTCCTCTGTTTAATCACCATTTACAACAATGAAAATCCTCCAGCTTATTCTAAAGCAGCAGAGGAAAGGAGAAATGAAGAAGTCTCCCAAGGCGGGAGCTGCACAGGGAGCAGCTCCTCTTGCTGCTTCCCCATCGAGCAGTGGGCTCAGGGTTGTGCTTCCCAGCCTCACTGGCTGGGATGGAGCATCAGAACACCTACACAAAGCACTGCATGAAGCAGGGAGGGAACAAAACCCTTCCTGCGTATCAAGAACCTCAAAAATCAGAGTCCTATCCCACAACCAGGCAAAGCGTGTCTTTTACACATGACTGCACCACTGTCACCCCCACACGCCCTGTGGATAAAGGACATTGGTACACCTATGTGAAAAGCCCCCACCAGCTCTGCACCAACTGGACAGACCTCCATCCTTAGGGCCTTATCATTCCATTGCATGTGGCATTGCTCAGACACCACAAAGGAAAAGCACCGGAATTACAGGAACAGCAGACACTGGCAGACGGTGAGAGTGGGAAGGCACTCAGCTCTGCAGAAAGTAGAGAAGCCCAGAATCCCAAAAGGGATGCTCCCAGCAGAGCTTCCCAAAGCTATCTGACACCAGCCCTCTCTGGAAAACATGAAGAACAACTACACTGTAAGAAAACATGGAAAGGTCCTGTCCTCCCCTGTTCCCTCCAGGCACCTGCTCAAGAATGAGGAGGTAAAGGAAGTAGTTTTGAAAAACAAGCTAAAAAGCCAGATGATAACAACCTGAGATGCTCACATGGAACTAAGCATCCCAACAAATGCTTTCAAATACCATTTTACCTCATGATTCCACCCTGTCATCCTCCCAAGGAACAGCTCAGTGACTAAGAACATCAGCACACAAAGGCAGAGATTGTTTTGCCACAAACAACAAGAGTCAGCAGTGACAGCAGCATTAGTAAACTCTTCTGTATCACACCTGGTGCAGGGTTATCACAACACTCTAGCCCCTAAAGTTCTCTAGGAAAGAGAAAAATCAACCTCCTCCCTGCAAAACAAACCCTGGAGAGTTTTAGTTTAAACCCTCACCACCAATTGTTTTAGACAAGGAGATGCAACTCTCAGGATGCCAACAACGGTAGATGTCACCTAGCATACAAAACTAACATTTACAACAGCATGGTATCGATGAGAATACACATGTCATTAAACCCACTCACGTCTTCATCTGATGCAACAAGGACATCGGAGCAAGTCAGAGCCAGCCTCCAGCCTGCAGCACATGCTGGGCCAGAGCCCCCGCTCAAGGCTGGACAAGTATAGATGTCTCCTCCTGCTCCCACCTAGGTACAAGTGTCCCAGGCGCTGGTACCATAAGCCCGGAGGCAGAATTCCTGCACAGGTCTCCATCAGCATGACAGCGTCTCCTCCCTGCCACATGTGGGTCACTCATCAGCGCACAAGGCAGCTCTTTTGATAACTCATGGATGCTAACAGTCAAGTTCAGCTCTAATTTCATTACCTGACTGCCCATTACCGAGCTCAACTTTAGAGGGCCATCCAAACATGCACTGAGCTATGTGATCATGAGCCTCAGATGCCGGAAACCTGTAAGGCTATTTGCAGAACATGAACTTCAACAAAACATTTCATACAGTGAAAAGGGAAAGACATCGCTAACATATGAAAGGTGGATATTAGGGCACCGATTTGCAAAGTTTTCATCTACAGATTAAACAGACCAAGTGCTTTCAGGGCATGGACCTGCCAACACTGAAGTTCCAGTACCTCTGGTTGCTCGTATCACAGAAAACAGCTGAATTTTTCACTGCAATGTGGAGGCTGCGACCCAAAACTGCCTCCATTTCCAGGACACAGGAGGTAGCAAACACAACACTGGTGCTGCAAAGCAGGTCAGGGAATCCTGGGAACTCCAGACCAGTCAGCTAACACGTGTGACAGGAAGACCAGTGAAAATGGTGAAGAACAGAGCAAGCAGAGACATAGATACATGCCATCTCCTGGAAAAGAATCAGTAGGGATTTTGCCAGCAGCAGTCACACCTCACAGGACATCACCTCCTTTGAATGATGCCCAAAACCATCTGAACTCAGGAGATGCAGCTGGTCCAGCTGCACTGGGGACACCCAGCAACAGCCTGACCAGGTTCCTCCACCTAGCACTTTCGAGCTTCTCTGGAAGAAGGGGTGTGGGCTGAGGAGCAGCACTGGGATTCAAAGACAGCCATGCCCATGGAAGACAAGACGAGCACCCTGACAGCACAAGGAAAATGTGGGTGTTGAGGCAGCCATTCCTGCCCAGTCATGGGGTCCTTGGCTGTGACAAGCAGCTTGGTGACAGCCAGATGTGTAATGGCATGGAGGAGGAAGTATAGGGAATGAGAAGGAGCACCATATAAAATCCATGCTTTACCCCCACCTTCAACGCCATGTTCTGGTGCAAGCTCAGCAGAAACACTAAGAGCTTCCATGAAGCAAACAGAGAAGGATCTATCAGCCTAAGGAGGAGAAAGCTAAGGGAGGAGTAAGACTCCCAGTCCATTATTTGATCTCCAGGGCATAGGTAAGAAAGAGAATCTTCCAACAGAAGAACTGATTAAAGTCAGATTAAACTGACAAGTTCCAAAACAAAGGGAGGCATTTCTTAGGATAGGATAGGATAGGATAGGATAGGATAGGATAGGATAGGATAATGACTAGACTAGACACACTATGCTGCAGGCTATGGACTCTGCCACAGGGGGTTGTGGATACTCAAAGCTCACCCAGTTCAAAAGCAATTAAACTAAACCACAGAAAACAATCTAAAACACAGAAATCCCAGAAAACTAAATCACAGAAAACAGCACTATAAGATGTGAACCCTACACCACTGGATGCAGAGTCAACCAGGAAGGTATTACTGTAAGCTCATCTTGGTTTCATCTGGTTCCTGTGACATTTGCCACCAGCCATCTTCTAAGAGGAGACAAGGCTAAACTGAACTTCGGTCTGAATAAGCATAATCTTCCTCAAACAGACCCTTGGTTCCTCTGCTCACCCCATAACCCATTTCTGCTCCCATTTACATCAAAGTCCTCTTCTCCACAATAGACATCATATAAAGGCTCCTGGAGGAAACCTGTGCCAAACCTTACACCAGGATACTTGCTGTCTGATCATCACATATACTCCCTATCTAGCCTACAGCTTCACTCTAAGTCTCTTGCTTCAAGAAATGCCAAAGCCTAAACCAAGCCTGCTATGGCCTCAGAGTGAGTCGTGTTGTACAACTTAAAGGGAAAACAATACCAAATAAGAGGAAATTCCCATTGCATTTTATTAGCCTGGCACTCTAAGCATACTTTCCCTGTAAGCCTGGGAGCCTGGCTCAACAGCTTTCAGGTAACGAGTTCCTCAAATACCTCTGGCACTGGGTATCATCCTTCTCTCACATCAGCAGGACAAGGAGGAATGGGTTTAACCTGACAGAGGGGAGATGTAGATGAGATTTGAGGAAGTTCCTCCCTGTGAGGGTGGTGAGGCCCTGGCACAGGTTGCCCAGAGAAGCTGTGGCTGCCCCATCCCTGGCAGTGTTCAAGGCCAGGTTGGATGGGACTTGGAGCAACCCTGCCTACAACAGGGGATTGGAACTGGATGAGGTTTAAGGTCCCTTCCGACCCAAACCATGCTGTGCTTCTATGACCATGATGACTTTTCAAAGGACATCAGACAGCATCCAGCACCCTCCTGCTGTTTGAGGCTGGCAGTGAGAGGAGGTGACAAACATGGGACCAAACACGCATTTAGCTGTGCTCTATTTTTTAATCCCACTTTACTGTAATGACTACAGGTGTTGCAATTAAGTTTACTGTGACAGGCTGCGAGCAGACACTCACCGCACTCAAGAGGTAACAGTTATTTTGCAGATCAGCTCCTGGGCTCTCAGGAATGACCAGCAATGATTCAAGAAGTCCTGGAGCCTGCACCATTGCTCCAAGAATGGGAAGAATAACCCTGCTTTCTGGCTAAATTCTAGCTTGTTAATCCAGCTTTCTGCAGGGGCAACTAGCCCAGCCTTTCATGCACTTCCCTCAGTGCTTTCTAGCCCTAAAGCATCTCTCTTCTCAGCCAACTAAATACAGCAAAAACACCACCAGTGAACCAAAAGCAGGAATGCACCCAGCCCAAGCCTCAGCCAAAAGCTATAAGCCACACTTCAGAGATCCACCAAGTGCCAGGACACTGCCAGGGGCATTCCTACATTTCCCTGGGGCACCAGGGAAGGAGGGGACATGCAGGTGGGCAGTAGCCTGGCACAGCTCTCCAATAGACAGCAAGCAGCTCAGGAGCACCAGCAGCCCCTCAGCCTGATGCATTGCTCTTCTCTCTGCACTGGCCTGGCAACCAAGAAGCTTGGAGAGCAAACATAAATGCCTCTGAAACCAGTATCCACCCCATAACACCCAAACCTGCACTGCATTGCACCGCACCGCACTGCAAACCAAAGGGTGCAAAACACAGCTGTCAGCAACCATCAGGGGCCAAGGCCCTTGACTCAGCCCTTTCTGCTGACCCTCCCTCTTCAGTGACCCAGGCAGTGCCCCCATGACAGGCAGTGGGAGAGGGAGGCTCAGCAGCACCAGGCAAAGCTGCCCCAGCCAGGGCCAGCCCCACAAGGAATCCAGCTTACCCATGCAGAGCAGTGCCACCAGCCAGTGGGTGGACACAGCATCAGGCTGAGAACGCTGCAACACAAGGAATAGGATCCAACCCTCACCCACCCGCCTGCCAGTCAATCTGCAAACCCATCCTTGTTTTATGGGGCTGCTGTCTCACCCAATGTGTCCAGCACTGAAGGCGATGATCTAATCACCCAAGAGCAGACAGCTACAACATGAGGAAAGAAGGTGACCCTCCCTGTGAGTCCCAGAGCCCCTTTACACCCTGGCACAGCACTCAGCTACCAATAACCTCCACCGGGCTGGTGGGAGGGGACCCCACAGATGCTGTCCCAGATGGGCTGACGGAGCCATCCATGGTCTTATCTTGAGCTCATGATAATCCTTAATCATCCATGGGCTGCAATGCAGCAGCAGGAGAGGAGCTCTGTATCCTTACATTGATGGACTGCTTGGGAGCTGGACACCATCATCAGCAGATGAATGAGGAGCTACCACAGGCAGCATCCAGAGAAAGACCAAAACGGTACCAAGGGCCCTCCAGTTCTTGCAGGTGAGCTCCCTTCACAGCACCACATTTCTAGCACAGCTTAGGCAAGTGCATCATAAGGTAACCGAGATTCAAGGGGAAGAGCTTGAGAGGCAGCAGCGCCTGCCCTGCTGCTGCCCACACTACCTTACCTGGGGCCTGAGCGCACGTTCATCCTGAATAAGGCAGTGCTTTGTGGAAAATATACAAGCACATCATTAAAGGCTGCATCAAAACTCATATGCAAAAGAGCCCAAATTAGGGTATAAAATGTCAATTTTCCCAAGGTTGGCTTTTGGAAACAAAGTAGTATTTGCTGGATTTTAGTGCAGTTTCCTTGTGAGCCATTTTGTATGCCCTTTTGTTTTATGCAAGAAAAGATTAAGTCTTATCTAACTGTACCAACCCTTTTCACATAATCCAGACAGCTTGAACTACAGAACTGTGGAACCATGACACAGCCGCTGCCAGCTGAGCTGCAGATTCGGATGCTGGTCACTGGATGGAGATTGCAACACAGGAACACTGGTGATGCTGCTACAGCCCCCCCCAGCTAGTGTGCTCCTGCTTATTCCCTGTTACACGCACCAGCTACACCAGCAGCAGTGTGCCAGGAATTCCATCCAAGTACCTTCACTCCACTGCCTGCATCCCTGCTCTGCAGCAGCACTGCTCTTGCCTGATGCTGGGTATCCAGCCTGTGCTCCTGTGGCAGGAGAGGCTCCACAGTGTGCAGGTCAGGCCAAGCACTCCGCAGGCAGAGCCCTGGAGCAGCCTCACCGTGCCATTTGTCTCCATCAGCACATGCCATTACACACAGCAGCATCCATGCGAGCAGAGCTCTGTCAGACACAGGCATTTCAGGTTTCTCCCCAAGGCCTCTGCACAAAGACCAAAACATCATCAGACATTACAAAACAAAGAAGAAAACAGAAAAACCAAGCCACACGCAACAGCGGGTGCTGGCCTCCCACCTATCTTCTCATGTTCTCACAGTCCCCCAGGGGCTCCTACTGCAACCACAGATCCCTCAGCCTGGGAATGGCTCATGCTCCCAAAGGAAACATGCACCCAATGGTCCCCACGGGAAGGAGCAGCCTTCACATTGCTCTGCCTTATCTCGCACCTGCCCTGCAAAGTCCCCGGGGAGCCTGACAGGTCCCTGCTGCCTGGCCGCAGAGATGTGCACAGGAAGGCTTCAACCACACTGGCACCTATGTGAACTTCCCGTGTGGTTGGGGCAGGAGATGACAGCTTCGGGTGCCTCTCATCATGCCAAAACTGGCTGCTGTTTAGCAGGGACAACACCAGGATAACCAGCGTACCAAACCATACGTTGAGCCAGCTAGAGGAATTTGCTGTATTTCAGATCCCTTTTTGCACATGCACCCCATGCTTCTGGTGCCTCAAAAGTCCCACACCAGCCGCCCAAAATATGCCTGGCATCCATGCCGCAGGCAGCACGCAGCACATCCTCTGTCCACTAACCTCTCACCAACCCTCTCCAGGGACTGGAGAGAAGAGATGTATCTACACCCCCCTCACCCCTGAATTACTGCCCCCACCTCTCCAAAACACGTCTTATTTACAGACGGCATCCTTCAACTTCAGCCCCTAATCACTCGCGAAACAAAGGGTCTGCTCCCCTAATTCCGATCAAATGACCTCGCAACAGTCTCTGTGATAAAGGAGGGTGGCTCAAGTCCCCTCCTGTGGGTACACACCACAGGCCGGCCACTAACTCACGAGTCTTTCGCAATCCCCCCCCATTTCCCAATGCTTTGCTGCTGGTTTGCACACAGCAGAACCAAGCACTGTCCCGGCCCAGCCTCACCACCTCCCACCAGGTTCCCTACAGATAACCACACACACACATAGAATCCATGCTACCCCTTCTGTCCTCAGCACTGTGCTGGAAGCTCATTTTCCACCAAGAAAAGAGCCCAGTTCCCCAGGTCTCCCCAGCCCCTGGCTCTGCAGTCATGTCCCTCCCTGTCCTCCACCAGATTCATCCACCTCCCTGGGATTCCTCCCTGGTTTACTACTTTACATAATCTTTATTCATTCAGTTACCATTGTGGGTTATTTTTTTCCAGCAATCAATACAAATGCTTAATGCTACAAGGTGAAGAACAGCTCTCACAAACCCCATCACACACCTAACTGCTCAGATACCAGTTTTATTCACAACTACACACCGAGGTCCTAATTCTCACTCCATTTTACTGGTTTCACATTGACCATAGATTCATTTCTTCATCAAAGTTCACTCTGTCCTAAACCAGGTATCATAAAGAAGTCTAAACATCTTATTTCATTCTTAATACCTGTACCTAATCACTCTGTGCTCAGGAGTTGTCATCAGTGTTATGGAACACAAATCCCATCAAACATGCTTCTTGGCACTCATTTCCCCTCCTTTAATTCTTCATTAATTCAGACTGTGTCAGCCACTGTGCTCTTTCCCAGGGATCGATATCAGGCTAACTGTATCATAAATACCTGAGTCATCCCATTTATCCTGTTAGAGGCTGGCATAGCATTAGACTGCTCCAGTCTCAGTCATCCTCTCATGCGGGAGCCACCAAGAGGCCAGAGACCAGAGAGCTCTGCAGCAGCTCCCCAAGGCTCCTGGCTGCTAGCTGCACAGAGCTGGGAAACTTCAATACCCGATTGTGGTAGCTGCTGCCCAACACTGAACAACCATTCCAGGGAAAGCATTTAATCTCCTCAGGCATGGACTGAAAATGTTTATACTGCATGGCTACCGACAACCCATGCACTTTAGCCAGCCATGGACCAACACTAGTTGAAAAATAAACCTCGTAATTCCCAATTGCCACTAACCAAATTGCATGCAGACTGCTCCTTGCATCTTATTCCTTCAGTTCTCTCTTGCAGTCTTGGCTAATGTTCCATAATACCGACTTCTTCTCCATTAATTCTATGACAGTCTTAATTGTTCAGATGTGCCACCTCTTTTGTATGCCAGCCTGAATTCTGAAACAGTGCAGCCTTCTTCATTAATTGTGGGCTTTGGATGTTTTGGGCACAAACAAGACATTCTTTAGAAATGAATAATTATTGCTTGCATTTGCTATTTATGTCCTTTTCCCTAAGTACTTCGGCTCATTATTTATTTATTTATTTTAGCTCTATGACATCAACCCTTCTGAAACAAACAGTAACCTGCGAATGCCACACAAACACCATCACCAGAAAAAGCACTGCATTATTGCTCAACCATTATGGAGGGAGAAGGAGCTGGGGAGCTGCACTGTGAGGGGAAGGAGAGGAATATCCTGCCCTCCATTACCCATCCAGGGATGATCCAGTACTGAGGACAAGGCTGGCTGGATGGCTCCACAGAGATCACTTTGGTGGAGGTGCAGCAGGAAACACTGCTGGGAACCTCCTCCAGGAATGCCCAAGGCTGGCACGGGACTGGTACCACTGGAAACATCACAGCACCAAACCTGGTAACTTTGCCATCCAATGTGCAGTGCTGCTCACATCTAAAATTGCAGCACGATCAGAGCACCAGAACATTGTGTGGCATGAGCAGACAGATGCAGTGCAGATGTGGTGCAGTGGCGGTCCCCACCTCCACCTGCTCACTTCGTATCTCTTTCAATGTGATTGGTGCTGCACTGTTCTGGGGCCAGGTTGGTAATGAACAGCACTGAGCCACAGAGGCTGGAGTAAGAGTGATACCAGAGAGGAGTGCAACCACTGCCCCATGACAAAATGCTTCTGAACAGCATGTGGGGAGGTTTGGTAGAGGAAATGGGGATACTCAGGGCTGGACGCTCACCCTGGAGGAGAAGCTGAGGGAACGGGGCTGGCTCAGCCCAGAGAAGAGCTGTTTTCAGCTCCCCATCACTCCCTGGGGTGCCAGACATGGTCCGAGCCCTGATCCCTCTTTGGGCAGGCAGGCAGACTATGGCAGGCATCTAGGCAGGGTTGGCATCGCAGTAAATACCGCTGTGCCGCAAAAGGGCCACAGCGAACCATACTTCAAGGACTGAGGCACCCCCATTCCCTGCATCTGCCCTCAGCTGCCCTTCAGCTCTCCAGCGCTGTGGGCGAGGAATGAGCAAGCACACCAGCTATCTGCTGCCTGGAGAGATCACTGTAAAATTTAGGAGCTCCAGGTACTGAAGCACTTACGAAGGCAGGTGTGGATCCTTACACTCAGAGCTCCTCTTTCCCCTGCGCTGAAGTCATCAGAGCAAATACGCATACAAATACAACATTCACAACATCTTTGACATCTTTCACATACAAGGTCTCTTTGGCCAAACGACAAATCCTTCCTGCGCCAATGAGCTGCACCGCAGGTTCTAGCACAGGCTAAGAAGTCCTTAAAGCAGGAGAGATCTGCAGGGAGCTACTGCTCAGTTCTCCCTGTGCCTCCACCACTAAAACCTGCCCCTCGTGTCAGGGAACAGCAGCACCAGAGACCACAGCACATTCCCCAGGGCCACAGCTTCCCTCCTTGGGGAAAACCTGGGCTGAAAGGATGCACAGCTCTTGGAGAGGGCACATAAAAGCCACCGGAAAGGGACTGCAGTGGTGGCAGCACCTCCAGGACTGGGGTCCAGTGCATAGGAGGACCCAGCTGCAGGTCCCACAGCACAGCACTGCCGGAAGAGCAGCAAACAGGAAACCTGCTCCAGTCTCGGACATGCAGAGGAACAGCCAGCTGGTTGAAAGGAACTTCAGAGAAAGAATAAATTACATGGGGCTCAGACAAAAGGCTCTGGTTCACAGAGCAAAGCTCAGCCGGATGGACGGAGCCAGTCTCTCGGCAGGCAGCACGTCCTCATTCTGCTGCAGCTCAGGCTGTGGCAGCCCTGCAGCTTCAGGAAGAGGAAGGTGCTAGAACGAGTGCAGTGTTTGCAGGTAAGCACAGAAAGAACAAAACAACCAAAAGAAAAACAGATCAGCTCCAAAGCATTAGTCAGGATAGCAGAAACTAAGGCAAAGCATTGTGAAAGGACCTCAAAATCCTGAGGAACTGGGTGACAGAACAGTAAGTGATCAATGTAACTGGCATGCCCAGGAAAACCAAGTAATCTTATTTTATATGCACAATGGGAATTCCAACTTCTTACCACTCAAAATCTGAAGGTTATTCTAAACATCTCTATGAAAACATCAGCTCGCTGCTCAGCAGCCATCAAAGAGTAGAGCTCTAGCAATTACTAGGAGGAGGATGAAGAACGAAATAGGGACCATTGCAATGCTCTCACCCCAATCCACAGCGTGCCCACGGCTCACAGCTGTGCACTGCTCGAGTGCTGCTCTGCACCCTTCCCAGTGCTTCTGACCCAGATCTCAGAAACAGATAGAAGGGAACTAGAAAAGGTACCGATAAGGACAGAAGCTGATCAAAGGGACGGAACAGCTTCTGTACACGGAGCCTGAAAAAGGAAGACGGCAAAGGGGGAATTAAGTCTTCCATGTCAGGAGAAGAAAGCAGGCAGCCACAAGGGAACAATTTGTTCACTGCTTCTCCCAAAACACAAACTAGAGGACATCAAATTCAATTAATCAGCAGGCAGGTTCAGAGCAGAAAGAGATCTATTCATATAAAACATCAGTAAGCTGTAAAACGCCTCATTGAGGGATGCAGTGATGCTAACACGCGCTCAGCAGATGATGAGGCAAATTCAAGGACAAAAGCACAGTGCAAGGCTACGGAAACACAGAGACATAGCTTTGGGCTTGGGAAATCCGTGTCACACAAATTGCTCCATGCTGGGAGAACAAATGACCAGCAGTCCAGCTAGCATCCTGGCCTCTGGGCACAGGCTGGGTGGCAGCAGAGGACAGGGTGATGGGTTGAGGAGCCCAGGGAGCCCCTTTTCAGGATGGCACTAAGAGTGGACTCCATCCCTCTTGTCTCCCCTGTGGGCCTCTGCATGTGCAGGGCTGCTGGCAGCATGAGTGGTTTCAGTTGTCAAATAGTCACCACAGCAGCTGAGAATCGGGGCCCGCAAACTTTGCCAAACTAACTATTCAAGCTGAAATTTTCCATGCTTGCTCTCTGCATTAGGCTGGTATTTTTAGAAGTTTCAGCAAAAGCAATTCAGACATTTCCAAAAATGAGGTTAGGGAAAAATAAGGTAGCTTTGCCAAAACTGTACATTTTTCCAGCTTTGACTGAGTTGCTTGAAGAACTGATGCACCTCCACAATTCAGAGATGGAGCCGGAGATGAGCAGCTGGCTCGGGATCACCCTTCCTGCAAGATGACTTTTGTAGTCTATGAATGTGACATGAACCGGGGGGGGAACAACCCCTGTGAGACCTCTGTTCACACTTCTCTGTTTATACTGCTGGATGCAAAGAGATCCCTCGCTCTTGTCATAGAATCATGGAACGGTCTGAGTTGGAAGGGACCTTAATGATCATCTAGTTTCACCTCCCTCTCAATTCAAACTAATACAGAAGGAACCAACATCAGGGAAGCGATTCAGCCTTTGGCTCCCACATGTCAACAGCTGAAGCCGAAGATGCACAGCAGCCTCCACTTTGGGCTGGGCTTCATCAAGACACAGGCTGCAGCAGAGCAGTTTCTATCTTGATCTGCTAGATGGCTTCCTTGCTGACAGCCTAATGAAAAAGGAATTTAAAAATACAAAGAAATACAAAGGCGCTTTTGATTTTAACACTTCTCAATTTTGAGTGCTGGATTTATAATTTTATCACTGTTGCTTAAGTTTATTTGAATGTAATCAAGTTGTATTAGAGATGCAGCCAGGCTTTTCAGCTGACATCAAGGACTCCTACTGAAGCCTCTATATTTTGTCACTGATAACAATTACAAAGACAGCAGAGATCATCCCTGTGCCATTTAGCAGCACAGCACAGGCTAGGAAAACCCACTCAATAAATCCAGCATGAAAATCATCTTCTGTACCTGAGACAGCATAGACTTTGCAAGAAAGCACTAGGCTTTCATTTGCGGCCTTGCAAGTGTTTACGGCATCTGTAGCACAGTTATTCCAATGGTTACATACTCTCTGACAAAAAAAGAGTACTTTAAAGCTGAATCTGCATAGCTTTGGGCTCTGCCCAATGGGTCACATTCTCTCTTCAGCTCTAAATTGATCTGATTGCTTTTAAACCCTTTACTATTCTATCAGCCTTTTCCCCCAGGCTTTAAATGATTTTAGGGCGCTTTTTTCCAACTATTCACATTAATAAAAAAAAAAGTATAGACATCAAAGTTACGTCTTGTACCTGGTTGATGGTCTTGTCAAAGCTATAAAATCATTAGTCCGTCCTTCCATGTCTGCAAGGTAAGTTCCAACCCCCATTAAACACATGTATAGCATGATAGACCCTCAGAGAGTCTCTCCCAAAATCACACAACAGGATCTTGCACAATCTAAACACAGACAGACTCAAACACATCTTCTGCTGGGCTTTAGATGATTTATCATTTTACGTAATCCCTGGGATGAGCTGGAAATAAGTGAGGTATTTGTTTAATATCCTTCTTGCATTGTACGGTGAATAAAATACTGTGCCAGCTTTAAAACTGCTGTGGCTACAGAAAAGGCAGTAAAAGCAGAAATACAGACAATCTGATTAAGGAACTGAGGGTTTATATGGGAGAGTTTACACAGAAGTTACACTTCTTACATTTCTGTGATGCTTCAGCGCCCAAAGGACAAAGGAACAATTCCCAGGAAGGAACAGACTCCCCTTCTGACAATGCACCTCCACTCACAGGAGACCGCAGCAGCTGCAAGATTGCACTCCAGATCAGCACAAAGCATTACCTTGGACACAAAAATAGGAGAAACACCAAAGCCAGGACACTCATCAAGGCAAGGCAGTGGAAGGACCAGGGAGAGGTGGGCTGAAGGGACCAGATCTCCAAGCCAACCAAGAACAGATCTGCCCTGGAGATGCTGGTTTCCATGAGGTAGCTCTGCAGGGAGATGCTCTGCTGAAACTCACTAGTCTGAGTGTCCCTTCTGCTCTAACACAGGAGGCTACCACAAAAAGAAGTGGGTCCCATCACATCTTTTCCTCATCCTCTTTTCAAGCTGAAGTCTAAGCCATCTGTGTTTTGAATACCTACATCTGATATAGTCACCCTCAGTTCTCCTAGTCAATGGAGAAAAACAAGCACTTTCAGCACTCAAGTCATGCAACCTACTTTGCACTCCCACTTCAGAGGAGCCAGAGGGAACTGACTCAGTTGTGTCAGCTCCATCACAGCCACCAAATGCTGAGTTAGACAACTCCCCCAGCTTCTGGATCCCACATCTCCCTTCAACGACAGCCTGCTCAGCTGACATGGCATGAGCAATGCCACCCTTCGAGGCACCGGAAGATGGTTCTGTCAGAATCCTCAGGAACTAAAGCAGGGTTTTCTGGGCCACCTTTATGTGAGCAGGTACACATATTTCTGTGTAAGTCAGGCTGCATCTCCCCTTGCAGTCCAAGCAGACAGGCACATGGTACCTCAGAGTAGCAATCATGGGAATGAAGCAAGAGCCTGCAGCTCCAACAGACTGGAGTGCTCGCCACCACAGCCTTACATCTTAATCACAAGATCACTCCATTTCCATGGAAACAACAGAATTAGAGACTTCAGTTTAAAGACAATTACCAACATTGGGTATTTAACTGCTAAACCTATCAGCATTCATGTCTCCAACACCAGGAGACATCACTTCCCCACACCACCACCCCACTAAACGCTGCATAGTGACAACACAGCCAAGCCATTCCCCAGCCCTGTCACCATGTCCACCCACGTTCAGGCAGCTCCATGCCATTGGTATTTACTCTTGCTTCACTCACCAGTCAAGTGTCCAGAGAGCTTACTCTGCATCAGTCCATTAGGAGATGAAGCTCCTGACAGACAGCAGTTGAATCCAGTGCTCGCTTGTACGTCAGCAGCTGATCTTGGCCAATGTACAGCAATCCTGCTGACCAAAGCTTCCCTGATGTTTCAGCCTAGGAAAAGGCTTTCTGTGCTTGTGAGTCATTCCGCTAGTTACTAGATAGCTTCAGGCACTAGTATGAGTACCAAGCAGCACAAGAAGAAGCTAATGCCTCTTCTTTCACCTGACACAGCAAAGCACTGCAATTGTTACGGTCAACTTGAAGAAAGAGCGGTGTAGAGCCAAGGTGCTAATTACTATCGCTAGCAGAGGGTTACCCTGTCCAACCCTACTGTCGTCACTATACCTTGCATCCACAAGCCGCACTTGAAAACAAAGCTGAGGACCCAGGCAGCACCATAAGCCTTTTGAAACAAGTATCCTGGCTTGCAAAACACAACATAAGCCATGATTCTGGTGGTGTGATCAAGGCTGCAGAGCTATATCAGGGGAGCTACCCACACCCAGGAAGCACTCTGGTAGAGAGGCATCACCCATGAGAGAGAAGAGCAGTCCCTCTGTGTTCTGCCCAGTCACAGGTCCACTTCGAGGTGTCACCTCCCCAAAATGGTGCTCTAATGCCTCGGCATCATTGCAGTCAGCATGACTGCTAGCTAACAGGGTCCAGGGAGTCTCTCCTCTTGGCCATTACACCCAAGTCCAAGGACCAAAATTGCTCAGTCCAGCTCTCATCACACTCCACCACACAGACAAACATGCAGACAGTGGATAACATGCTAATGGAGAGTAATTTTCTGCAACACATGAACTCCGCTGCCTTGCCCGTGCCTCGAAGGCACTGGAAACCTGACCATGAGTCAAATTCCTGCCATGATTATAACCATACTACTTAAACCCCTCCTGCCAGATCAGGGCAGCAATGTCCTAAACTCTGAGGGATCAACTTGTCACCCACAGAAATCCTAACTCTGTTCCAAGAATGACAGTTCCAAATTGGAGAAGATGGAGAGAAGTCATATTCTACAGCAGTCTGTGGGCATGGGCCTTGCTCCAGCCACAGTGCACATGGAGCCATCTCCACCCTTGTGCTGGCAAAGCTCCGTACCACAACAAAAACATGGCTTTAAACTACACCTACAGCTGATGTACCACGAAAGCCCTCTGTGCTTCAGGCCAGACTCTCCTTCAGCCGCTGGAGAGAACCCCCTGGGATGCAGTCATACATGCCTGTGTATCTGGCCAGCCAGGGCTAACACCCCTCAGCTGGTGGAGAGGAGCAGGCAGTGGGTGCCTCTGGTTGGCAGTGGTAGTGAGTCAGGCACAGGCAGCACAACACGTGGGAGTCTGTCACTGAGTCACCAGTGTGGAGACAGGCTGACTCACCCTCGGACACAGCGCTGCAGATGGACGGATGGACGCTGGCTGCCCGGCACATGCTGCCACAGCAGCTTCAGGAGCAGGTTTCCTCCCTGATGTGCTATGCTGTTCTGCTGCCAGCAGATCCCCAAGAGTCCGGTGTTGGGTACAGAGCTGATCCAGCAGCAGTGTGAGCAGGAGATGTCCTGGGCCACCAGCTGCGCTGCACAGACACATGCCAGTGTCCGTGCTGCGATCCTTATCATCTGACACCAGCTGTGGTTCAGACAAGCCCTTCCCCAGCTTGGATATGCACAAACATGGCAATGTGCCCCTCAGCAGGGACACACACACCAAGGAGACCTCACCTGCCTGGTCCCTCTGACATGCTGCTCTCTTCAGCTAGAGGAAACTGCACATCACCGGCTTCAGCAATGAATTAACCTAAAATCCCATTAACTGTGAATTTATTTTAGTGTGCCACCTAAATCCAGCACCCGCCGCTGTCATTTGGGACTGCCGGAATTAGCTCAAGGAGAGGAAGGGACGTGAGGCTGGGATTAGTGCTGCTGAGGAGCCCAGTGGACCTGGCCCTGCCAGCAGTGGGATGGCCCTGGACACATGGACACCCCAAGACAACAGGGAAAGCAGGAGCATAATACACCACTTGCAAAGGAAACAGGCACCAGGGTGCACAGGTGGGGGCTTCACCCACTGACGTAGCCCCAGCCAAACCACATGAAGGAAGATACCACCTCACCAGGGGCTGTGGGCACAAGAACAACTTCTTCTCACGTATCCCAGAGAATAGAAGGCAGCAGGGGATGCAACCAGCTTTCTAAAGGCTACCAAGCTCTGCCCAGGACCAAGAGGCTGTAGGAAATGGAGCCCACAACCCCCAACTTCAGCTCCAGTGTTGTTCATGGCTACAAACTCTGAGCCTGCTGGAGAGCCTCACATGGGCTCTCAGCGACAGAGCCCTGCTGGGGCCAATTCCAGCATCCCTGCTGACCAGGAGGTGCAGAGAACAAGTGCCTATGTGCTTCTGATTGTCTTAGATAATGAACATCCCTATGGGACAATTTTACACCAAGAAAATGGCGTTTGGCATTCCAGGTCTGAAGGGGTGCTTGGCTTCATGTGTCTTCTCATCTGTTTGGTACTTTTGCTGTTGCTTAGGTTTTTTACATTATAATTTATCAGGCAGCCAAAAAGCCAAAACTCCATAAAGATGACAATTTGGCTAAAACACCTGAACTAACTTAGAGGCTAATAACATCGGGGTAAGAAATGGGGGGGGGAAAAAGGGGAGGAAACAGATGTCAATAAGATCTTGAATGCAGGAAGTATCCAAACGTGGTATAGGAAGCTGAAGACTTCAGGAAAAGAAGTTTTTCAACAATGTTAAGTACAACAGGAAGCAGCTTTGCAAAATACCGTACCTCCACAGAGCTCCTGCGGAACAGACACAGCAAGAAACCACCACAGCAGATACCAGAGAGCAACGACTTCAATGTAATGGTCTTAGAAAGAGCGAGCTCACAGAAGGGATCACTCCTCTGCTTCTGCTGATTTTTAATGAATATTGCAACAATGGAGATATTCAGGAATGACTGAAAGAGAGTGAAGCTACCTCATTATCCTGAAAAGAACACACAGACTCCCCCAAGCAGCCATCTGAATATGAATCCCCTACAAAGTAAAGGGAAGGATTAAATGGAACTGATTTTCTTAAAACATAAATTCAAGTTATAGATCTGATTTCATTCTTCCAGATGTTTCCAGCACTGCCGATCAAGACAATTCTGTGTTTGCATGAATATGTGACTTATGACAATACAGTATCTCTATCATAAATTCACACTTTGTGAAGTCAGTAATGACATATGCAGTCACAGTAAGAACTGACTAAATGACTGGTCTCAGAAAAAAGACAGAGGGACTTCATGCTACCAGGTAAGAGATGCTGTCTAGTGACACTCTAGAGCCATCCTAGCAATATGGGGAAGCTCCAGACAGCTGGGAAAATATTCTTGCTATGCCAATCTCCACAACACACAAGGTGGCTAACACCAGGACAGCCAGCTCCATGAGCCCCTGCAAGGCCCGTGGTCTGCATCCTTCTGGAGGCCATTTCCAAACATGGGAGGAACAAGCAAGTAACACGGACCCAGGATCTACCATGGCAAATCATCCAGGATCAACCTAAGTGCCTCATGAAACAGCTGAGCTGAGGAAATACAGGCTTGGCAACAGGAGAAAAGGTGGGCAGGGACTGCCTGAACCATGGGGCTGAGGGCAGCAATCAATGGTTCAATAACCATCTGTCAGGCAGTAATGGGCAGAGCAGCCCGTGGGTCAATACGGAGCCAGTATCATGCCATACCTTAATCGACCATCCATGTAATGACAGAGTGCACCCCCTCGCAATAATGCTGACCCAGGAGGGGCAGGTGGTTATGCTGAACAATAGAGCTCTAATGCACAAATATCATGAAAAGCTTGGACTGGGTGATGAGAAACCTCAATGAGCTCAGCATGGAGACAGGCAGATGCTTGAGTTTGGGGCAGACTACATCCTTCAGGAGAAGCATAGTCAGCAGACTGAGGGAGTCTGTCATGTCTCTCAATGCCGGTGAGGCTGCATCAGTTTGGGGCTCCCTAGTTCAAGAAGGATGTTATAAAATCAGTGAGGGTCCAAGAGATGACTATTAAGCAGTGAGGGGCTTGATCTACACAGCGACACTGAGGAGATGGGCAACTTCAGTCTCGCAAAGAGGGGGCAAAGGGGCAATCTAACAGTGGTTAGATTTTCAGCTACATAAAAGATGTATTTGAACCCTTCCCAGCAACAGCAGACAGTACAACAAGGGAAAGGAGCCACATGCATGGCTCTGGACCACAGAGACCAAGTATCAGAAAAGCTTCTCCACTAACAGAGTAGCTATCGCAGATACATGATGTAAGTTCCACTTTGAAGTGTCTTCTACACTGAGCCAGAGAAAACCACAGTGACCCTGGTCTAGTGCTGCTGAGAGTCTGACTTTGATTAGGGTAGACTGGAGATTTCCAGAGATCCAAACAACATTTCTCTGATGGCAAGAACGAATCCATATCAGATCTGATGCTATTCAGTGCTTTCTCTATGTGATGCAATAATGCAAGTAAAAGAAAGATTGTGGTTGAAAAACATCTGGTTGATGCTGTAACTTGCAGAATCTCGGACTAGGATATGATTGAGTGATCTGGATCACTCCGCAACCTGAGCCCATTCAGGTAAAGTATCTTTTGGTACTGCCCAGGGCAAGGTGTTTTGACCAGGGATTACCAGCGATCACTGTACAAAGATGTTTGGACCAGGGATTACCCGACATCTCTGTACCACGGTGGGTCAAATCCTAGGGAAAGGTTCAAAGGTCCAAGCAGCTGAGCAATTCATCATTAGTCCTCAATGCAATGATGAAGGGAAAAGAGCTAATCAATCCTCAGATACTTAAAAAGAATGGTCAATAGAGACAGGAGATAGAGTTACAGTAAACGTTAACAACAGCTGAATCAGACTATAGGCATGCTGCCTATATTGTGATTTTTTTATTATTTTAAAAACTCTGAGTAATGGAGATCCATAAAAGATCTTTGAAGGCCACAATAAATGGACTCACAAAGAGACATTTGACAGAAATTAAATGATCGACTTTCCAAAAAAGAACATCAAGACATATGTGAGTGAACTTTTCAGGGAATAATGTTGTTTTATTTAGTCCGATCTAAAGGAACAAGTGAAAAAATGGGACTTCAAACCAGATTAATGCCAATTAGAAATTAAATGGTATTAGTAGCTAGAGGAATTAACAACTGAAACCACCGACTGAAGGCTGGTTTGGGCACTGCTGCCATGTGCTACCCAGGGAGGTGTGAAACCCCCATCCTTTGAGGTCTTAAAAGACCTTTTCAACCGGCCAAAGCTCTTTGCAACCTGCTTGCATGGCAACACTGACCTCACATTGAGTAGGATGTTGTACTAGAGACCTCCCAGTACCCCTTCCAGCAAGGACAGCTCTGCCATTCTCCACCCCTTGATGTTTTTCAGTCTGACCTACATGTTTGTCTGGGAAGTGCTTCAGCCAAACAATTTATTAAGCTAAATAGTGGGGTAATAGCACCAGTTTTATTAGTTCACAATACACAGCAAAATAATTGATACAGTTAACTGAGCTCAACGTACTTTTAGACATTTTCTTCTGGCAAGAGGAATACACTCCAGTCTCACCCCTCTCATCACCACAATTTCCTCGTACCCTTCACCACAAGCTCTCTAAATGTCTCATCACAGGCACATTGTGCAATCCTCTCACCAACAACCCACTTTGAAACCTGGGCTCCCGAGCAGAAGGGGTTGGGCAGATTCTCCCACACCCATTCCTTACTTGCACCAGGCTGCATGCTGTTTTGTCCTCTGATTTTATCTTGCTCTTTCCAACTTAATTTCCAGCTCTTACAGTCTACTAAAGCATCCTTCATCAAATCCTCTGAAGCAAGCGGGCGGGAGGAGGCAGAGCAGAAAAAGGACTGTTCGCAGATTCTTACGATGTATCGGAGGAAGGACAATACCCCATAAATAAGATACTCCCCCAAGGCAGACGTTACTAAATTCCATAGGCAAGATCTTATTGGAGGCAAATACAAAAGGAAAAATAAAATAAAAATAAAGAAAACTATTTTTAAAGGATTACAGAAAGCTGGCAGGTCCTCAAAGCAATGGTGCTAATGGCACAAACAGAAACTATGCTGGTGCAAATGAATAACAAGTGTGGTAGGAGACCAACTTGGCTGACTCACATGAGCTCCTTATTGGTCTCAGGCACAGGAAGGTATGCATGTGGAAAGTGGAAATTAGGTCAGATTAATAAGGATGAATACAAAAGAGTGGCATCAGCACCAGAGACTGAACACAAAATAGCTACGCAAAGAGTAAGAAGAGACTAGCAACCAACAGCAAAGGCAAGAAGCGATTCTCATGTACACGAGTAATCAGCATAACAACATGAAAAAGATTGGTCTGTTACTCACCAGACAGAAAAAGCAATTGAGAAATGGCACTGAGGACAAAGTGGTTTATGCCTTTTTGCATAAGTGCTCACTATGAACAGCAAAGAGGTGCCTAGCACAAGGATGAGTGGCCAAAGAATTTACCTATACTTCCAGTAAAACAATGCAAGGTCAGATTTTGATTAACTTGACCCTGGAGCGCTTCACTGCTGAGGCTGCTTCCACTAGAGCAACCCCAGAAGAGCTCAAGCCCCAATAGCTCTCTGCTGATGGAAGGCACCTGCATCCAAAGAGGCAAGAGTAGCGCCCATCCTTAAATCCAAATAGAGAAGCTGAGAACTCACAGATTGCTTTGATTCAAAACATCAAAAAAAGAAAACAACAACATCAACAACCTCTAAGTCCCTGGAAGACAAGGCAAGCATTAGTACATAGGCACAAATGATGTCTAAGCAACACCATTTCCTTCTGCAGTGGGGTCACAGACCTTCAGCACAGCACAGAAGCAGATGCTAAGCATCACACACGTTAGGTGATGTTTCTGACTCTGTTTCACATGCTGCTTCCAAAATTAAGGAAGGATAAACATACTATACACTCGGAACAACACTGATTTGACAACTATTCTGAGAATATTTATCAAACATGACCACACAAATCAAAATTAGTATCAACTTGGATTGGGCAAGGTTTCTCCTAGGTTCAGCTCTATTAACCAAGCAGATGATGGCAGAAAGTATGCTTATTAAAATTGCAGGTGGCATGAAACTAAAAGTGACTGCAAAGATTAGAATCCTAAATGGCTTTGTCAAATTGGAGAAAGTGTCTAAAAAGGATGAAATTCCAAAGGGGCCGCTGGGAAGGTCTAAGCTTACACAGCATTCATCATTTACCCAAGAACAGGACAGAGAACTGTACAGCAGTTAGCATCTCCTCAGAAAAGGATCTGGGGGCCAAAGTGAATCACAAACCAACAGCAGTCAATTGCTGAGAAAAGGCAATCACTGTGTTGAATCACATGAACAGACACAAGGCTGCAGAGCTAAGTCCTGCCTCGTGTTTAGGCTGAGGGCCGCATCCAGCCTTTGGGTACCACTTTTCCAAGAGGGATGTGATCAAAAGGAGGGAGTCCAGAGCAGCACGAAGATGAACAAAGGATGAGAAAATGTCACCAACAAAGACCTGAAGTTATTAAGCCTCAAGAATAGGATCCTGCTATAGTTTTCATGTATGGGAAGAGGCTGATGCAAAAACGAAGGGAACAAACTGTTCCCTTTGTCCTCGGCAAGCAGCTGAAATCAGGAACAAAGGAAGATTCAGGTTAAACTTTCTAAAGAAAGGACAGTAAAACACTGGAAGAGATTTCATGGAACTGCAGAATAGTCTGGGTTGGACAGAACCTTCAAAGCCCATCCAGACCAACACCCCTGCCATGGCCAGCGACATCTTTCAGAGCCCTCTCCAACCTGGCCTTGAACACTGCCAGGGATGGGGCAGCCACAGCTTCTCTGGGCAACCTGTGCCAGGGCCTCACCACCCTCACAGTAGAGAACCTCTTCTTCATGTCCAATCTAAACCTACCTTCTTTCAGTTTAAAACTATTGCCCCTTGTGCTATCTCTCACTAGAAGCCCTGATAAAAAGCCTCTCTTCTGGATCCTGCCAGCTGCTCCTTCAGGAAGCTAACTAGCCACCACACCTTGTCCTTGTGGTCTCAGCAATTCTCTTACTCTCTTGGCTCTCCTAGTTCTTTACTGCTTCTTTCACCAGCCTCAAAAAGACTGTCCTCGTGCCCCCACCTTCAGCTCTGCTCGTTTTCAGGTGTCTGACAAGGCTCTGCCCATAGCACCTTCTTTCTTTCCTTCATCCTTCTTCTGTGCCTTATGTTTTAATTTAATATCATCTCTCAGCTCTATGCTGATGATTCATAGTTCTGCCTTTCTATTTCTGGACTGTCTCCTGTCCAAAATGAAGTCTCAGCTTATTTTCCCCTCCAGCATTTCAAGTGTGTACCCACAAGCCCAAGCTCAACATGATTAAAGAGAGCTGTTACTAATCCCAGCTTTGTCCCCTTTTCCCCCAAGCCCTTCCTGCTCAATGCCTGGGGACATCACTTAGATCCTGTCTGTGAATTAAGGACACAATTCAGACAGGGAATAGAGTTCATGGACCTAACTCTCCTCTCTATATCCTGATTGTCCCTAAACCCCCACAGAGCTACACAAGTTATAGTCCCTGAAATACAGCCTTTATCATCAGGCCACACAGTTGAAGACCCCAGGCTTCCACTCTACATCAATCACTACTGAACCCTTTCCCCCAAAAACTGTCTAACACGCATAAATTCCTGCCTCATCTGTATTCAGTCAGAATGCTGCTGCTAAAATTATTTGCCTAACCTCTCTTTCTTAAGCAGGCCAACCCTCCCTTTGAATCCCCCCTCCGGGTCCTCCTCTTCCATCACGTCAACTGCAAGCTGCTTGTCTTCACCCTCCCAACCTACTCATACGCTAACAACGATCCTTCCTTCGCTGCTGAAGAGCTGACTCTTCTCCCTCCCAAAATGTGACAGCAATCACCACTTCCCAGCTGCTGAATTTCAAGCAAGCACCTCTATTTTCTCCCATTTGTACTTAGTGTTTGAAAAGAGTTCTCTCTAAACAACCTGAAATCTGCTTTATTATCTTCCTTCAAATTGCTGCTTAAAGCTCTCCTGTGCCTTTGTACTCACCAGCAACAAAAAAACAGCACAGGTTAGATGACTGCCATGTTAACCCTATGTCCTCAATGTAGCCTACACTGTCCCACTGTCCCTGTGTGCTCCCTGCTTGCTCACTGGCATCTCCTTATCATTTTAAACAAGCCACGAGACCTCTGCAGCAGGGCTCTCTTTGTCCTGTGCTTTCGCAGGATCTTCTGCAGGAGGAACCTGATCGGATATGGCTCCAAGGTATGACTGCAATGAAAAAACTAGCAACGGAAGCAGCAGACTCACACCTAATATTCCTCAACAGAAATGCCAGGGTGCCTCCAATCCTGCAGCACCCATCACCCGCTGCGAACATCCGCCCAGCAGCACTGCTTTGTTCACGGATTTGCTCTCCAGTTATTCAACTGGAGCTTGGGAAGGGCCGTGTGCTTGCTAGAGGCTGATCTGAAGGGCAAAGCCCTTTTCATCAAGCACACGAGTCACTGCTGGGCTAAATAGAAAAAACTGTCCAAAAATCAACAGCAGGATGCAAGCGAGAAACAAACATGCTACAGGAAGTAAGTGTCCAGGGATGACAGCCCACATTATCCATTGCAACAGGCTGAAATATGAGATAACAAGCCTGGAGCCGGTGGCTCCCAAACCTCCAGGACTACAGCATCAGCACACCATCACCAGGATTCTGGATGCAGCAATCAGTTAGTTGTAGCTGAGGCGCAATGCCCTCAATGACTGGGTGGATTTCATCACCACTAAGATCACATGGAAAGAACAAGATCTCACACATAACCCCCGGCAAGAACTTCCAGAGTGACTCACACAAGCCAGAGTTGAGATGCAGCCCCATGGCAGCGAGCCACTGAGGACAGATGCAAACATCCCTTTCCCTCCCTGTGGCACCAGCTGGGCTGCTCTGCTCTGTCTAGATACGTGTTTTATTGAGATTTGCAGGAACTCAGAAAGAGTAGGGGTTTGGCTGAAACTGGGCAGCAGTTTTGCAAGTTACTGAGGCAGGAGAGGCAAGCAGTCATAGAAGAACAGATCTTCATCATCTGAAGTTCCTCTCAATAGGGAAGCAGGGTAAAATTACCTTGACTTTCAGCTCTCCTGCCTCAGAACACTCCTTGCTCTCACTACAGAAAATCCACCTCAGCTTCAAACCTCAGCTTCAGCACTACTAGTGATGCCCAGAGCATTGCAGGGGTAACAAGATCATAGTTGCCTTTTTCAAGGAGGACACTGAAGGCAGAAATCAAATGGTCGTGATTTGTCCATGCAGCTGTACAGGAGGTTCTGACTCACCGGAAGTCCTGGAGGAGGACTTAAAAGAAAACGGGTGCCAAAGTAGGACGGTGGGATCACAAAGATGAAAGGACCCCTCCTGCCCAGCAAGGGATGCAATGGAAGTATGATGGTGCTTGTCAAGGTTCAGAGCTCTGATCACAGGCACGTTGCTGGGGCAGCTCTTGTATCCCTCGATTTCCGGTAGTTAGGCTTTTGTACCAGCCCTTCAGCCCATTGTTGCTTTTTTGGAAGCCATGACCCCTGCCCACAGCCCTCTCACATTCACTGCCAGTCAAGAGCAAGACCAGCTGCAGGGCTGGCACCCCGTTGCCCAGGGGCACCAGGAACACCCACTCTTGCACATGCTTCTGATGAAGGAAGGAGGTGGCACCCATTTCACATCAGCCAGCCCATCTGGAAACACAGATTATGGTACAGATCTCACAGAATTTGAACCCACCTGGGCCACCCAAATTAACCAAAATTCCTATCCCTAGTTCTGAACAGCCAGCCTAGATGTGCAAATGCCATTAATCCTCATCTTGGTGAGACTACAGAGGAGGTCAGAGCCCAGCACTGCCCAAGACTTGAGCGTTTCTGCACAGAGCAGACACGCTCCACCAGAAGCTTTAGGAAACCTCTTGAAAGCTGATGGCAAGATCACAGACCAATCTCCAAACACTAATCACACTTGAATTTCTCATACTGCGTCCTCACCATGCAAAGCTCCAGCCACTCCAGCCCAAGCAGAGAAGGAAAGCACAAGCAACAGTTCTGGCCACTTATCAAGGTCTCACCCTACACTGAACCCTACTCTGGCAGCAACCAGAGACAGAGTTACCACAGCCGTCCCTACCCTGACAGAGGCTGGGCAGCTGCTGATTAGTGGAATGCCACTGCTTGGAGCACCAGTGGGGTGTAGAACTGTCCCTGCACTAGAAAAGAGACTCTGTGAAACCAAATTGTGACAATCCCTGCTGGGAGAAACTGTGAGAGCTGTGAGCGTGCGCTGGGTCCAGGAAGACTGAACAAGCCAAGGGAAGAGAACCACCAAGGACTAAACAATGCACAGTAACAGCACTGAGCTCCAGAAGACCTGCTGACATCTGCCAAAACACTTGGAGAAAGCACTCCTCAACCAGGCACTGGCTCCCATTCTCCTCCTCAGGCACTTGACTCCTGCTGCTGTCACGCTCAGGATATTTGGTAAACAGACCTCTGCTGTAAGCTGTCTCACCCAAGCTCAGAATCGGAGGTTCATTTTGCCTTGCCCCCCAGCTCTGACCATGCATTACCCCCTCCTTGCCTGCACCCACACCCACATTCATGTGGTCACACTGGGAGCCCAGTGGGCAGCTCAGAACAGATCTACCAAATCCCAATGCAAAGCTTGGTTTCCATCATTGCAGCTCCCTGATCCAGCTTGCCACACAGCCGCCAGCACTGGCAAAAGGGAGGGCAAGCAAGGAGCTGCCAGGTGGGAAGAGCTACATGGTCCTTTCTAGCAGGAACACGTGTGCTGGATTTAGGTAACTGTGAAACCACAGCCACAGAAATCTCCCAGGCGCGCACTGAGGCCACATCCAAATCTGTTCTTTCCCTGTGGTGTACCTCCACATCCCCATCTTTTTCTCTTCAGCCGCAATCTCAGAGTTCTTGCCCCTGCAGCACCAGAAACCTTCTGTTCCCTCACCACTGCACCTGTAACCTCATCCCACTCAGTCTTCAGCTGTCAAGATCATCCTCCAGTGTTCCTGCTCCAGCTTTATCACCTTTTCCAACTCCTGTCAATCACAGCATCAAGCAATTTCTTTTTCTGCTCTTCTGACTCTCCCACAAAACCTTGTTCTTGAGTTGTGAGCTCCATGAAGTGAGACCTACATCTGGCAAAGGTTATTCCAGATGATTTGGGATGCAACATAAAACATCATTAAAGAGTGAATGTATTTGTCCAAGCACGCTACAGGCCTCCTCCAGCAGTGTGTCTACTCTGCTCCTCAATCCCATGGGGACAAGGTCTCCCTGTGCACCAGGACCTGCGTCAGGCCTCTCCCCACACAGACGTTTCTGCTTGTGCCACTCACACCATGCATTGTCTCTGTGATGTGTTGAGCAGTGTTGGCCCTGCTGACCCTTCTGCCACTTGTTGAGGGAGAGAATCCAGGGCTTTTCCTTGCTAGCATGTACAGTGGCTCGAGAAGATCCACCAAGGATCCACCAAGGTAGCTTGCTCCCTGAGACCCCAAACAAAACAGATCATGTGAACTTAACTTCCAACAAAGGTTGAGACTGCGGTGACACGGGAGCCCAGCCCCATTCCAGCATGAAAAGGGACAGCATGGCAGGAGACATACAAACACCTGGGATGCCCACCTCCAGCCCCAGGGGCAGCAATGCACCAATGGCCCTCAAGTTTGCTGCTCACGGAGGAGATGGAGCCCAGCTTCTCCCACTGTACCCCACCACTATTCCTTGTGGTTACCAAGTCTTCAGGAACTTAAGAGGCACACATAAACAAGGCAATTCTGCAGAGGTCACGGAATTAGCAGGAAAAAGCTAGCTAAGCAGAACACTCTCCTTCCCAAAGGGTGTAATTTACTTGAGGCTGATTCAGCTGAGCAGGGACATGCCGGCAAACCCTGCATGCGGCCTGGCAGCATGGGACAACCCAGAACCACAGCAGGATGCTGGGACAACTCCAGAGAGCTTCGCTCTTATCCTCCTCAAGAAGATACTGCATCAACAGCAACTCCTGCCCTGGATTTTGCTTTGTGAATCAGAGCATCAGGAGCCAGCTTCAGAAGACACTGGGAAAGGATGCAGAACAGAGCTGTAAAACTGATGCTGGAAGTTTAAGTCATCAGAGAGACAGGAAAGTGACCCCATTAATTGGTACAAGCAGCTTTAAACATGAAAATACCCAGTATCAAACGAGTACTCTCTCTTAGAAATGTAAAAATGAATATCCAGGATGTTGGAGATGTCTACTGAAAAAAAAAAATGCTAATTATTAACAGCAAAACAGCTAATAATGGACAGCTAATGCTGTCCAGGCAGCAAAGCCTTGGACAGTAACTGTATCTCAAAGATATGCCTTATCCAGCTGCCCTATTGGGAAAAGGCTAAACCCTGGGATGAAAGCTGTCACACCAAGTGACCCAATAGTCCATTCTGGTTATAAACACTGCAGGACAGCTGGGACAATGCAAAGCCAAGACTCCAAGGCAACTCCTGCCCAGCTAAAGCCAGATGCAGGGCCAGAGTTAACCGCCCGCCTGCTATCAGCAGATCATTCTTCAGGCTTTTTCCATCCTGTGCCTCTGCCAGGGAAGCAACAGCTGAAGAATACACAGGAAATCTTTTTCCACACTAATCCTTCTTCTTAAAATGCAGAAAGGAACCAAAACGAGTTTAGCAGCATGTTGGAGGGGTGTGAAAGGATGATAAAGAGAAAAACATGAATTCCAGGCAAAACTCTGACTACTCATTCAGACAGATTCTTGCTCCTGCTACCTGGTCACCAAGTCCTCTCAGCACAGCTGACGACGTTCTCCAAGCTCTTCCCCTGCAGCTTAGGTGGGCTGTAAGATATGTGCATGACAGCTAACATCAAGAAAAGATTCAGATCAATTCAACAAAAGCTCTGCTGATGGATCTCATCTAGTTCTCCTCATCTACCTTCCACCTCCTCCTCCCTGACCTCCATTACTTCATGCACACAAAAGACCTCTCTGTAACCATGATCCTGCTTCCATCACTCCATCTTCCTGACTGCTCCCTCCTGTGTGCTCGGTGATCCACGATGGCTCTTGCTGCTCCATGCAACCTGCAGTCCCCATCCTGTGCACTCCTCTGGCCACACTCTGCACCATCAGTGTCACTCTCCCTGCCCAGAACCTGCATTTTGGTCACTTCTGAAAACTCACTTCTATGAAAGAAATTAAGTGCTGTGTGATTACTGTTCCAATTACAAATTCTATTAATATAATCCTGTCTATAGTCTGATCCAGAGTAACACAGTTAGAGGTCACATTTATTACAAGCAGGGGTCGCACCAACCTCAGAACTGAAGTTGAATATCATTTTGCTTTATGCACGTATAAAATCTTTTATGGAGCTCAGCAGCTTGCAGCAGCCTCTGAAATTTGGCCAAGAAACAAGCCTGGGATGAGGGAAGCGCTTTTCACTAGCCCCCTGAAAAACTGTCCAAATTTGGCTGTTAGAAACTACCGAAAACCACCGGGTCCTGCCTGTGATTCAGCTGATAGTGGCGACCGGCCAAGCCCACCGCCTTCCCCAGCCCTGGGCGCCCAACAGCACTCCCTCCTGCTACAGCCTCCGAGCGAAGAAGCTCCAACTACAAGGAAGAGACCAAACTAAAGCTGATTTTCCTTTCCTCCCACAGCGACACTGAGCGCTGTCTCCGGTTGGGCCCAGGAGAGGCTGACCAGCGAGCAGCCACAGGTCCATCCATGTGCTGCTTTCATCCCAACATTGACTCCAAACTTTTCTTGTTTCTCCTTGGGAAAAGCTCCTTCCCCCCAACCCATCCAAGCTACCAGGGCTCCCAGGGGCAGCAGCCTACCCAGTTCCTTCTTCACCTCCATCCATGCAATGCTAGCTGCAGCACAAGCCACAAAACCACAAGGTTTCTGTACAGAGCACATTCTGAAGGGGAAAGCCTGCACTGAAGCATTGGCCACGCCAGTTCCGGCCAAAGGGTGAGCAGCTCATGCACACCGCTGCAGAAAGGCACTGGCTGCTGACTTTCTCCCTTTGAAAAATAAAGGGATTGCCTGCAGGAAAAGAATCTGGTAAGAGGACATAAGAAAGACTTGCAAGATGCAGCACTCAGTGTTAGGAAGTTGAATTTGAGATTTCACTGGCAACTCCCTTAACAGATTTTAGGACCAGAAGCATGATTATGGTCACAGAATCTGATCTCTGGCTCAACAACATAAACAAACAAAACCCCTCTTCCAGCAATTCCTGTATCTAGCCCAAAACATGCAGTTTAGAAGGATATTCTCTTCCATATTCAGGCGCTTCAAGAGATGATAACATCTCCAGAAAAACTCTTCCAATGGTTAATTACCCCACCGTTAATTCAGCCTCCCACATATAGGTGGTAACTTACTGCAGGTAACTGCAGAATCACAGCACACTTTGCCAGGATCATAATTCCACCCAGGGCTGAGCAGCTTAGCAGGGACTGCAGCCAAAGTAAGGAAATGTGTGGGATTCCTGCTCCACCAAATGTACCGCTGGAAATAAAGGAGGGATAAGATGGGGAAGGACCAGAAGAGACAGGACAGGTCTGTAACTGGAGCAGGCTGGTCACTCCTCATCCCTCACTTTTCAGGTTAAACGAGACCACTGCCATCCAGCTTTGGAAGGCCCTGACTGCCTGCAGCTGCGTGTGGAAGAATTTTGTTTCACACCTTGCTTTGAGCAGCAGGAGAACACACGCACCACGAGCGAAGTTGCTAAGAGACGCACCTAAACGCCAACACGCTCGGCATCAGCTTCCCCATGTTCACACGGCGCAGGAGGGCAACGGCTAGGAAGGACACATTCACATCTGGGGTGGCCTGAATGGCTCTGCAACCCCGCATGGAAGGAAACAAGGGCAGGGACACAGGAAGCCCACACTTTACCTGTGATGGGTAACTGGGGAGTAAAGCCCAGGTTTCATACAGCAATATTTCAGGTGGTAGCATCTCCATGCCACAACATGGGAATGACAAGCAGGATCAGCCCACGCCATCACAGCTGTTGGTTACTTGTGTCTTCCACTGCATTCCACCTTGGGTCTTCCACAGGCACATTAAGGAGGAGCTGCAGGAGCTCCTTGGGAGTGGACGTGAGAGGGTCTTCCCCCACCAGGACCATCCGGATCTCCCTGGTAGGAGCCCCAGAGCCAAGGGCTTGGGCACTGCTATGGCCTGTGCACTCCCACTCATCTCTTGTACCAATCCCTCCCCTCTTCACCTCATTAAATTCCATTAATTCAACTGGCAGAAGACCTCACCGACCAGTCACATAAGTGGGAAAACCCCCTCCTGTTACTGGTTCTACATCCGCCCCGTTCTGATCCCACTGAACATCCTTTGTCCTTGCATGGCAACACAGACGGAACAGCTGACATTCCCTCAAACATGCACACCTTCAGACTTTTGTTACAGTCTCTCTTTCCTTCCTTGCAAAGAAACCATGCCAGGGACTGGACTGGGATTGGAAGCACCTTGAGAAGAGCTCCAAGGGAGCCACTGGACCAGGCTGTCACCCACTATGGCAGCCAACACGGCGCTGCTCCATTCCACCACTATCCAAACCGGTCCCACATGCCACCTGCAGCGATGTGTCTGGTGTGAGTGCCTGGGAGCAGACCTGAGTATGCTGCCAAAACCTAGCAGAGACAACAAAACCCACAGCAGGGAACCGCCACGCTCAACAAGCCACCAAAGCGAACCAGGACCCCTTATCCACATCAAACGGCACACGTGGCCCCAAGGATGTATCTGTTGAAGGGTGAAGGCTGGCTGCAGTGTCAGAGGGTTGATGCTCACCAACGCCAGCCAGAGGGACCCCTGAGTGGCTGTGAGCTGCCTCCAGCCCACACAGCTCAGCACTTTCCCTTTCCCCTCATCCACCCCTTCGCTCGGCTCTACCTCAACCTCTCAGCTGCCAGTTCCTGGGCCGACACCGCAGTTTTCCGCATTATTCATCCTAACGGGCTCCACACACCGCACGCCCACAGGATTCCGCTGCCCGCCGATTCCAAGGACAGATCCCCCCGCCCAGAGCTCGGCGCCCGGCTCGCAGCCCCCGATCGGGAGGAAGGGCGAAGGCGGGCAGGCTACAACCCAGCCCAGGCCGCGACCCCCAGCGCTGCCCGCCTCGGCTCCGCGCCGAGACCCCGGGACCGGGGCGGCAGCGGAACACATCCCCTCCCTTCCCGCCTCCCCTCCCGCCCGCTTCGGTGCCTGCAGCCCCGGGGACAGAGCCCGGCTCGGACCCCGGCACTGGTGGGCGCCGCAGCCGCAGGCCCCGGCCCGCCTCGG
>JASSUY010013008.1:0-41371 GCA_032466535.1 Forpus xanthops | reverse complement strand
TAAGGGTGGTGAGGCACTGGAATGGGTTGCCCAGGGAAGTTGTGAATGCTCCATCGCTGCCGGTGTTCAAGGCCAGGTTGGACATAGTCTTGGGTGACATGGTTTAGTGTGAGGTGTCCCTGCCCATGACAGGGGGATTGGAACTAGATGATCTTAACGTCCTTTCCAACCCTAACTATTCTATGATTCTATGATCATGCTGAGTGCTGCACCAAAATACATACAACATTGTTAATGTTCAACAAAACTTTTAGGAAGTTTTCATCAAAGACAAAACACATCATAAGGAGGAACTAGATGAGAACAAGGTTGCATGCAGACTGCCTTTGACAGGACCCCATCTTAATGGAATTTAAAGCAAACTAGGGGCCCAAAGTGTAGTAAATACGCTTCTTGAAAAAGATGAGTGATGCTCAGTATTCTGCTGAGGACTGATATCGCTGCGGTGTTTTCTCTCCTTCTAGTGAAAACAATCAGTATCACCGTGTTTCCTCTTGAAATGATGGCAAGGAAACGACTGCTGGCATTTGCGTCATATGGATCTGCTCACATTACTTAGTGACGAATTTTATTAAAAAGCAAGCACCTCAAGCAAAATGTCTATATCTCAGTTTGCTCGCATTTACCTTTAGCAACATGGCATGCCTCGTTAAATTTTGAAGCAGTGTTTATTAAAAGAGTAAAATGAATCAGCATCCTCCACCAGGCTTTTCAGCTCATTTTCATGACGTCAATATTCAGGTTTATTTAATCCAGTTAAAATATACATCAATTAAACAAGGTCTCAGAGCATCTCCTGCAGCACTGAAAAATGCAGTACATAGGAGTAACATAATTTTACTTCTTTCCTTCAGAATAAGACCTACCATGACTATAAACAGGGTATGTCTCACCTTTGCAATCAGCAATTTAAAAAGCCTCTCCCTTCAATGAGCACTGGGAAGGACCGGCCACCACAGAGTTCCTTGCTTCCTGATGCCATGTACCCTTTAGTCTGTTTTTCCTGCCTGGCAATGAATGCTCTTCTATCAAAAGCTTTTTCACAGAATGAATCAAAAGTTAAGCTCAGTTGTCATGACTCAGTTTAAAATCTAATGCAGCGCAAGGGACTAACACCTGGGGGGTTTCTGTTGTACTAGTTCTCTACAGGCTAAGTACCACTAACAAGAGACTCCAGTAAATACTTCTCTGTGACCTCAACTTACACAGCAGTTCAGGTTTTCCTTTCCCTCTCTCAAAATTCATTAAAATGCTTTATTCAAGCTGAGATTTTTGTATACAAGTTCTCTGCCAAGAACAAATTTTTACAACTGTGTTTTAAGCTCCTTTAAAAAATAAATCCATAAAATTATAATGGAAATACTGACAGTGCCCATAAACACAAGCACAGAAACATTATTGTGATAGGTAGCTCCCATCCCATCCAAGAAGAAAAAGTTGGTCTCCAAACCAAATTCCATGTTCATTCTGTAACAATGGCCACTTACAAGATGAGTCAAGCAAGGTGCAAACAAAAAATCCTGGGGATTTAAACACTGATGATGGCAAAAGCCATCACCTTGGTCATTAAACTCTGATTGTGCAAGATTTTTCTTCTCTTTTTTAGAAGTCTTCAATGACTTTATAACTCACTTCTCTGGGGCAATCTCTTCCCCCAGCAGTCATCATAGCCTAAATTAGCAAATCTTTCAGCCATGCTTCCAATCCTGACACACTGGCCACTCCCAGAAATTATTAATATAATGATTTATATCCAGTTTTGTCAACTTTATCTCTTGGTTCAGTCTGATGAAGCCCACCACTATACATGTGCAACTCAGTAGCACAAAAACCAGCTATTCCTTGCTGACAGACTGAAACTCTGCTCTATGACTTCACATGAATTCTCCCTTGTGCCTCAGGATAAACTTTGCATTAGAGTAAGAAATGGAGGCTGCACACTGTAACAAACTGAATCTCACAGGCTATACAAAAGCAACATTGTCTGGAAGAGTTATACCTCAAACAGAAAGAATAAGTGTCCACCCACAGTGATATATATTCCTCTTAATATTGTGGAACACACTTCCAATTTTAGTAACAAATATACAGTGAACACCACAATGCAAAATAGAAATGCAAGTAAACTATGTGCTTGGTTGTTATGGAGGTAAAATTCAAGCTGCTAACGGGATATGCGGAAAAACACCACAGTAGGTGTTAACCCTATTCAACACTCCTCAAAATGAATCAGAGAATGGCAAAATCCAGAAGCACAGCTCAAAAACATGTGAGCGTGAACTAGCCTTGATGCCTGCTTATGTCATTAATAAAATATTTAATATATCTAAAGAATATTGGGTCTCCTAAAGTGCCTTAACCGGCGCTGAAATGTGTTAGTCATCCAACAAGAACTCTCACTTCAACACTGGAAATTACAGAACAAGGAAATCAAATCAATCCTTTTACAAGGTAGGCAGCTTGAACACAAAATCTGGACTGTGCTACCTGCAAATATCCATTACTAAAAATTACAGACTGGTAGTCCTTTTTACCAGAAAGGGGCCATCTCCCCCTTGCAGTACACTGTGTGCAATTACGGAACACAGAGACAGGCAGTTACACTGGGCTTTCAGTATACTCACTAACCAAGTCCAGTAAATTCAAAACTGCTTCATACAGATCTGCTGAACTCAGAGCAATCTTCACTCGTCCAATCTTCCCCTCTGGTTAAAAGTAAGTATGGGATGACATTCAATAATTCTCCTTACCTGAAAAAAGTTATTTCAAGAATATCTACAAAGGTAAACTGCAATACAGTAACTGTGTTAATGATAAATTAAGCAACTTCACAAAAAAAAAAAGGCAAATTCTCACCCAAAAAAAAGCAGGCTATCCCAGAAAACTGAGAAGAAAGTGAATTTGAATTCATTACAATTATTTATGTGCCATTTAATTAAGCTGTTTCTATAACAACTTCTGCTGTTACAGAAGATCAAGAGATCTTGAGAAGTATATTCTTGAAACTCCACAAGTGACAGGACTAAATCTCGACTTCATTTCTTCACAGGGAAATTTGGAAAGGAGCCTCTGGAAACAGTACCACTGCTCTGCAACTCACTAACTGAGTTAGTTTATCTTGCAAAAAAAAAAAGAAGTTAGCCCTTTCGTATACACACACTTCTAAGATAACTGGATTTTCTTCATAGCTTCAGGTTAGGCACTGAAGCACTTTGTTATGATTAGTTTTAGCACACTGAATCCAAATGCTCTGGATTATTAATCAACTCTTCTGACAGGTCTCCACTAATGAAACACGCCATGCAGCTAACTATGACTCACCATTCACCTTAAGCTGATAAAATAGAAAAGGAACACGGGCAAGTTCTCAGATCCTACCCAGGCAGCCCACAGCTTTAGGAAAGCCTTTCGATTCACTTTCTCACCAGCAAGACCAGTGCATTTGTTGGCTTTGACATGGCAAACTTCCCACTTGCCTGCTCCCATTCCACCAGTTGATGACAGCTATCACATCAAAGGCTATTAGTACACAAAGATCTATGTTGTCTCAAGAGCTGAAGACATGTGAAAAGCAAGTTAATGCCCTCTCAAGTAAAACATTTAAGTCCTCCACTTCCTTTCTGCTTAATACCTCCTTACATTCTCCAACTTGTTTTGAAATGTCTGTGCACCCTTCAAGTTAAGGTGCTGTTTTACTGTGTACCATGCTACGCCTGTGCCACAACAACACTATCAGAAGAAAACATTTCACACAGCAGTTTGCTCCTGGGCTTTTGGGAATCTAAATCCAGATCCCATTTCTCCATTTCAGACCCAAAGTCACCACTTCCACCTTCACAGCTTGTCTAGGTGGGCCCTGGCACTAGGTGATGCAGTATGTGTAGAGAGAAAGTAAATGAAGGAGGTAAGATAGGGGTAGAGATTGGCCATGTAAAGTGTTGAAGCATGCACATGCTCTCCCCACCTCAGTCTGTCCATTCTCACCCACAGACGACTGAATAATGTACTTCATAACTCCTACCCCCAAAATTACATAGCACTGAGAGAAGTCAAATGACACTAGGAGGTTGCACATTAGGCACTGGGAATAACTGCAGTCCCTGCTTAAGCAATTCCAACAAGCTGGGGAATACTTCCCCTGTGCTGTGCAACATCCTGCTGCACACACACGGTGCTTGGTGGCATCAGCAGCTCTACAGGGACTCTGATGGGGAAACACTCCCCAGAAATCCTGGCCTTCCGTCTCTGCTTGTCTCAAAAAAAAAACAAAAAAAATAGTAAAAAATAAATAAATAATGCAGCTTTTGCTGCATGTTGTAGATGATTAAACGGCTTTTACAGTCCCCGATCCAAAACAAATTAAAAGGGATACAAGTCCAAAAACATCTGGTGATAAGCGTTTGTTCTCAGCGAAACAATTAAACGGAAGGATTTCTCTTGTTAAACACACAAAAGGTTATCAATAACCTACCAGTTCACACCATGTCTGCCAGCTCCAGGGAGGGATCGGTTCCCACTCTGTAACAAAGCACCTGCGCTGCCAGCCATGAGCAGGCACATTCAATCACCTTCACCAAAGGCATCCTTCCTCTAAGGAGCACATTCGAACCAACTGAGAAAGGCTTCTGAAGAACAAAGGCTATCCGCAATGCAAACTTGACTCCAAGGACACGATCAAACCTGCTTCCATGTAAAATCTTAAAAGGACTCCACCATGATAAAACTAAGAAAGTTACTCGATTAAATTTTAAAATTCAATTAAATATTAAAACTAATAACTTTTTAATTTGACCACATCGTAAAGAGGTATCAAAATCTCCCAGCAATTATTTTACTGCATTATGCACAGTCCTAATGGTACCATTAAAATGTTCTACCCAAGCTCTACAATATGAATGCTGTTCATCATTTCTTAAGGGAATATTGCTTTCTTTGCCCAGAACAGTCCATTCAATCCCAATTTATCAAACGCTAGATAAAAATAAAGCCAATAGTTCAAAATCTGAATGAAAACCAGTTTCAATTCTCACACCATTCACCTGTATGTCTCTTATTTTACGCTCTAATCGCGACTTTATGAGTTGCTCCCACCAAATCCCACTTCAAATGACACTGAGGAAAGCTATCAATTTGTAACTGAATGATGCAACTTAAACATTTAATAGCTTCAAAGCTACCAACAATATAAAACAATGAGCCAGGACCAGCAAGCTCTGAAAGCAATGAGACCTGACCTAAAAGAAAAACAGGAAGTCGTTACAGTGCTTTGAAATTAGGGATCAAGGTAAATTAATACACAAATCAGTCTCACTATAGCCACTGTTCTCACCTTTATAAATATTTTGCAGCAAGTCATATATAAGATATGGATATTGCCAAAGAAATACAGTGAAACATGCATGCTACAGCCCCCCAATTCAAAAAGTAGGCTGTCTTATTTTTCTTTAATGATAAAACACAGAACTTTTAGAAGAAGAAATCACTCCACCATAACCCTTGCAAGCTACGGTTCATGTAACTATGCATTACTTCGGAATTTAAACTTCTCTTGTTCCTTTTGAACAGCCAGAAATTGCCACACAAATACCAATGTACTCTTGACCTCTACAGGGAGCGGCTCATTCCTGTCTAACATGCCAACAACTGCTTAAGACAAAGTTTCTCCATCACTAGCCTAACACGTTCATCTACCATATCAAAACTGCGACGTGCACTTGTATGATTTAGTAGATTCTAAATGTATTCACTTTTAATGAATATTAGCGTTTCCAAAGCAACTCTCAAAAGCTGAAACCCATCCTAAGGATTCTGGGTCTTTTACCCTTCTGCCAAGTGGAAACACACATGTCAAGTTCTCATTCTGAAGTCACAAGCTGCAAAGCTTTATTCTTTTCAGGTAAGTCCTTCCAAAGGTACAACATGAAATTAAACTATTTCTATACACATCATTTTACTTTAATTTGAGAAGTCTCACAACAGACGCAGCAAATTTTGTCCATAAAACACTGACTTCTAAAATCAGTTTCCTGCACTCAGTTCTCTAAGCTTGTAACACAGAAAGGTTGACCAACCTCAGCTTTAACTATGGTGTTTACACAAGCATGAATATCCTGCAATGTGTAATGCATTAAGGCATGATTTAAACTTTCCTCAATGAAAACTTAAAAAAAATCATCTCCGTCGGTATTCACTTGTATATGACAAAGACACATGAGCTGGATTCTCTATTCTCAACTCACTCATTTACTCTGTATTTACTTCCTCACAGTGAGAATATCAGGAAGACTGTGGTAGAAAAATCTGTCAGGTAGAAGTTTTTTCACAACTATGTGTCAAAGACAATTAATGCTGGGCAGGAGCAATATTATTATTGCAAAGAAAAGGTTATGTATAGCTGGTAAAGAAATAAAGCAAGTTTCCCCTGGTACATCCTGTGAAAGAGCAGAGCTTTTGCTAAGCCCACATTATGTTTCATTTTGGAGCTGAGAAGATGCAACACAGGCAGGAAGATACTTATTCTGATGCTGTCCTGACTAACCCTAGAAAATAAAGACTAGAGAATTTATTTTAAAAGTGGCAACAATTAATAAAGCAACGTCTATGGCAAATTTAAAATTCAACACTGATGGTTTTCATCTCTTTTTTTATCATAATGCTATAATGTAGGGTACATCCCGCCATGGACTCAGCTGGAGAAATGCTTTACACTAAAACTGATGAACACAGTTTACACAAAGAGCTTTTCCCTGGGTTTCTTGCTAGCAGGAGCAAGAACCATGCTATACCCCTCCTCACATCTGCAAAGTGTAAGAGATTTTCTATAACAGACAGAAGGGCATACTGCTGTTCGCTAGAGGCAAGTTATTTGCTCTTGTCCTGCTCCTTCACCTCACCCAAGTAACATGGATTAACCTATGCAACCAGCTACTTTTATATAAGAAGTTAAGGCTGAACAAGGTGCAGAACATGGCATTCAGGCCATGAGGAGGGGTAGGAGGGAGCACGCCCAGCCTGCAGACCAGCAGAGATGTTGAGGCAAGTTAATGAAGACAAAAGGATCTAGATTCAAAATACCTGAAAGAAGAGTATTTGACAAATACTTAGTGCTTTCTTAAGTAATTGATCCTTAGCTAGGGAAACCACAGTGTTTAATCAGAGAGGGTGATACAGCAATGTTGGTAACTCTATTTCCTAATACCACAAAAACCCTGCGCAAAGTTCTGTATATTTTGTCTGTTATTTTGTACAACACCCTTCCCTCAAGCACTGGTCCTCAGAACACATTATACATTGTTAGAGGAGATTAATATAACTGCAGATTTTTTTTTTTTCTTTCACAAAGCACTTAACAGAAATCACTGCTTGGGAACTGGAGCTCAGAAGCACAGTCTAACACTTTATTTACAGTCATAGCAACTACCTGCCCAAAGACAAGCCTCAGGCCCATTCTCATGTCACTGAAGTTGGCTGCTGCAGTGATGTGCCACTCATCTCAAGAAACCAGAGTTGTTCACTTGTGCAAGTGGTTTTGCTGGTACAAGAGGGTGGGCGGTGGAGTAAATGACCAGTGGATAATGTTGACTCCTTCAGTGACAATAAGGTAACAGCAGAAAAAAAAAAAAATAAAAATCAACATGTGGCACTGGTTTTGTTAGAAAAAGGTCTCAGCCAGCTCATAGGAAATTACTGTATAGATGGAGACAGTGCCCTGACAAGGCCAGCCTTCCCCTCCCAGCCCTTCCTTTACTTCACAGTGACAGCTGCCACCACACCTAATCTTTGGGCTCCGTTATATCTTAGCTACTGATAGGAGTCACCCCATGGGAAAGTAGGACCCTGGGACTAAAATGATGTCAGGTACCATGAAGAACGTTTTCCTTTCTTCCTTTACAAACTCTTGAACTTGCAGGAGGGGAGCCATCCGCTTCGGTGCTTTTTTTCTTTTCCCCTCTACAAACAAATTTTAACAATGCATATCCTGCCAGGAAATGTTATCACGCATTAGTGATAAAGTGTTATATAAAAAGGTAAATCAAGTTTCCAAGACACAAATCTGAGCTGATAAACATATTACATCCACAGTTCAACAACTGTGCAGAGAAGAAGAAAGAGCAAACAGTTTTAGAGAAAGTTTCAGGAATATGGGAATAAAACCAGTAACGGTAGATAAAGTTAGGTCATGCTGTCAGAAAGCTGCTGAGGCTCTGTGTGAAGCATAGCTACTGAACTAAATCAGGTTAAACTAATGGTCATCCATTAACCTTGGGTACATCTACATGGCACAATACAGACCAGAAAAGGTGAGCTCAAGCACCAGATGGGTTTACCAACACAGCACTCAATCATGGCATTAGACCCCCTGCTCAGTTAGATAAACAAACTAGAGCCAGATGAGCCATTTAGTCTCACCCAGGGGCAGCAACAGTGGTGATGCTGCACAGCGCTTCAGTACAGGAGGCAGCAACTCTGCTCCCAGCCAGGTGGGCACAGTCACTGGAAAGGACCACTGCTAGTTTCCTCTGGACAGTGCTCTAATATGAAGATATTGAACGAAATAAACAGAGAGGCCATACGCTGCCTCTCTAACGCCAGCAAGCCAATTATAATTTAAGGGACAACTGAGAGACAATGGCTTAATGGAAAGGCATCTGGAAAGCTCCACAGTTGCCAGACTGCTTTGCCAAGAGCACAAGTCTAAAGGTCAGGGAACAGGACTTAGTTAGAAAGAGACTGCATTGAAACAGGCAACGAACTGTTCCCAAGGCAATGGGGCATGGCATGGGTCCCATAGCATAGCACCATCAGACATAGCTAGGCTCTGCTCAGATTTGCTGTGGATGGGACTGTTTAAAGAGGATGCTTGTCACCCAACAAGCTCTCACCCTTGCACCAAAGGGAGAAGAGCTATGGGTCCAAACCTAAGCCAGACCATCAAAGCAGCTGTAGTGTCTACAAGGGGCTACAGCTGGAGACCTGATCTGCACAGAAAATAAAATCAGGTAATCTGACATCAAAATGCATGGTAAAACCCTACAGGAAATTTACTGGGGAAATCAAGTAGGGCTTAGAGGTGAGTTTAGGCACTTAACTTCTCTACTTAAGGCTTTTACCAGAACTCCCCACCCCTCTGAACAGTCATTAGATGAGGAATAAAGTGAAACTGCTGAGATAAACCTCCCATTTCACACAGTTCCTTGGGACCTTCCCCAGACAGCATGAACCTGGAAAACACGCCATGTGGGATTTCAAGAGACCACAGGAAGAGATATCAACTCCTATAGAGCTTACAGACAAAAGTAGCCAACATTAATTTTCTCAACATGACAAAGAACTTTTTTACGTTGAGGGTGGCAGAGCACTGGAACAGGCTGCCTAGGTTGGTTCTGGAGTCTCCTCTCTGTAGGCATTCAAAACCCACCTGGATGCATTCCTGTGTAACCTGCTCTAGGCAGCCCTGCCTTGGCAGGGGAGCTGGACTAGATGATATTTAGAGGTTCCTTCCAACCCTAATGATTCTGTGATTTCAACAAACAGCAGCAAAAAGCAAGGAGAACAAGAACAGAGGGATGTCCTGGCAGCTAGTTAATTAGCAAAAACATTCCAGTCGGGACTTCCAAGCACCCACAGGAACTAAGAAGAATATACACCTTTATGTAGGACTTTCTTCAGACAGAACAGAGATTGATGTCTGGGGAATTCTTCAACAGTCACTTTTTGCAAATAAAATACACAAGTGCTAATTAGATCATGCAAGTCTTCATTTTCACACTTGCAAAGCTGCTCAATTAAAAATATGTGTTTTGGCACTGCTCTTTCAAACTAATTTAGACAAAGCTAAAAACAAATACTTCAACCCCAGGAGGTGACACAGCTGAAGATGGATGAATCATTAGTATACTGGAAACCTGAAAAAAAAAACCCAAAACAAAACCAAAACTTGTACAGACAGACCTGCTTTCATGAAACCCATTATTGCCTGACACAGAACACAGAAAACAAAAATAAACCAACAGAAACAATTGGAAAGCAAGGAAACATACAAATGCGACTGCTTTTTCTGGTAGTTACTAGATCAGCACTCTACCCTGCAGTATTTTCCTCCCATTGTTACCAACACTGTTTAAAAAGCCTCCAGATAGTTAAGGCTGGGACAAAAACTGGGAAGTACAGATAGAATCTGGGACCTTCAAAAACACACACCAGTTGTCTTATCAGTGAGTACTGAGAAATTATGTCAAGTACACAACTACTGAAGCAGTGAGGAATTTGCAGGAACAATAACCAAAAGGAATTATAATTTGACTTGCAGCGTTTTAAGTGACACTTCTCACACAAGAAACTTGATCGAAAGCACCATTTGCAATTCTTGAAGACATGGCAGAAAAAGATGCTGCCACACTGGGCATTGATTTGTATGTTAGTTTGGTCAAGGAAAATAACATGCAGCAAGCAAGACTTCCTATGTTAGCAGTGTTAAGAAAACTGCTATAGATGTATACAAATCGCTGGCCAGCTCCCACTGCGTGATAGTGCACCAAGAACAGGCTCATTCCTAGTTCTTGTGATATGCCTAGCAGTTAGGACATAAGCTTTAGAAATCTGAGAAGAAGAGAATCCCCTCAGGGTAAATAACGCCACAAAACCCGGACAGGAGGGAGTGGGAGGCCAGGAGATCTCTTCAACCCAACTATACGTTGCCTTGTCTAGAGAAAAAGACAAGAACAATGTCTGGGAGAAGGCACAATCATCCCAGCCCTTTGAAGCTAGTGGCATGCTGATTCAAAGCCTAATTATTACACTTCAGACACCTTTATCTTAGGTAACTACAAATTACCTTGTGACATCACAAAATTGAGGTATCCTATTGCTGATGACAAATATCTCTCATCTCCAAGAGCCATGTGGTTGTAAATGAGGACCCAAAACTTGTCCCAAAGAACCTGTTGTAAAAAAATCCCTGTCACTCCTCCAGCTGCTGCAATTCTGCATTTACATAAACCACCTCTATCTTAGAATCCTTTTCCCTCTGATTTATGGCCTTAAGAAAAATAAACATGAGTTAGGGAAATAAAGGAAGAAAGTTAATGAGCCAACCTTTGTAGCTTTGACCACATGTAAATACTGCAGCCAGTTATTGTTTCTTTACCAACCAATAACAAGAACAAACATGCAAATAGATATGTAGCACTCTTCCTTTTCTTTAGAACTTAGGATATGATCCAAAACCACCTCACCTAGCAACTTTAACAGTGTCATAATAGCTCCTTGTTTCTCCACCTATTAAGCCAAATTAGGGGTACAATGCCCTTAAAAAAAAAAAAGAAAGAAAAAGCGTAATATTAGCTGTACAAATTTTAGGCCAAATGTAACCTTTTATCAGTGCACTTGATTTAAACTTATTTCTAATTATGTGGGTCTGAAAAAAAAAAAAAAAACCCAGACTAGTGAAAATCTGGACAGCCTCTCAAGAAAGCAAATACAAAGAGTTATGTGAATTTAGTGCGCATGACTTTCCGAAAACTAATCCCATCACAACAACAGGTATCCTGATGCTCTCTTATAAGGTGTGGGGTCCAAATACTCATATGATATCACCAAATAAGTCTCTAAACTGGCAAACACCAAACAGTTCTAAGAAACACTAATTCCACAGAAATCAAGAACTAAGGAGAGTCCAAAATGATAGTGATTATGTAAGAGACTGGATTAAGAGTGATCTACTGTGATATGTCCGTATTTATAGAAGACTTGGAAGAAAAGCATTTAAAGCAATCACTTGAAGAAAAGTTAGTTGTTAAAGGAAACAACGCACTGTTCTAGATTATATACATGTGATCAAGGAAATAATGTGATCAGGAACAGAGATCAGGTATTAAATGTTGGCTTGACTCCTATTCTAAAGTGAGATCAGAAGCCCCCAACAAGCACTTCCTTCCATTCAAGATGAAGCTCTTCTAGCAAAACACATTGAAATTTAGGGGTATCGCATGCAGCCTGAAGTCACCTGCATTACAAGGGCTTGTCTGCCACTATTCCACTGGAGATGTAACAAATGACTACGTATGAGATGGTCATTTCATGCTTTACTGTTCACCTAGGAGCAATGTTTATACCTTTTTCTGCATCTGTGCAGCCAAACCACATCTGCAATGTAATTCTGCACTGGTAGGCCAAGATGCAGGCAGTCAATAAAAAGAAGTTTGCCTTCCTCCCTAACTAAACAATTTGCCTTTTAATATCACTTTTATTCAGCACAAGAGGAAGAATAAAAAGGATAGTAGATTGTTCAGAAACTCTGTACCTTTCTTGTGATTTTATTATCTGGGATCCTGGTTCTGGTTTTCCCATCAAAGAGACAGAGGCAGGTATTGACATGAAAAGTCCTTCTCAAGAAGGTAAGGCTGCTTGCAACATCCAAAAAGCTGGTGCTTCCACCTCCTTGTTTAACACATTGAGGAGGAGGGAAGGGCTGAACACAGCACGAGATCATGGCAATCTCGCATAACCTAGATCATTACAGTAATTTTATCATTATATACCCTAAAAAGAGTGCTAGGTCTTGTTATTAAAATTCACCGTGTTAAGACATTGGTTGGTACATTTCAAGTGATATTTGATTAACAAAATGTGAAAACACCATCTGCAAGAGGAGCAAATCTAATGCCACATATGCCTTGGTGAACAACACTTCCTATTTTCTCAGCTTTTTTTTGCTACCAATCTACTCTACTGCTATTCCATACCCATCTGGTTTGGAGCTAACCAAAGCCTGGAAAGAGCCAGGGCAGCTCACAGCAAGGGTCCATCAGGCCCAGCAGTGTGGAACAATATGTGGCCATTCAGAAAAAGGCACAATCAGAAAGTAACCATGTAATGAAGCTTCTCCAGATTCCACCAAACTGTGGCTTGGGGATTTGCCAAGATGGGAAGAGGTATGCATGCACATATTTCTGACCATCAGCTTACAGCCCTCACTGTAAAGTCTACAGCAAAACATAAAAAAAACAACTACCCTTCCTCCTTACAGCATTCATCAACGTTTCAGATCTGCTAGAGCTCTGCTTTTCTGGACATCTTCCTAGCTGGCTTCTTAGGCTTCCCGCTTTACTCCTGGATATCATGAATTACACTTGAATGCTTTTAGCATGCCAGAACACTTACTATTTCAATAATGACTTCTCCAGAACATTTTTTTTATTATTATGAATGTAATGTTTCCAAACAACATTCTTGATTGCTAGACTCTAAGAGTATTGCTGTGATAACCCTCTAAGAACCCCCTCTCCTCCTGAGCTGCTGTTATCCTTACATGAGCTGGAAGAGTTTGAGAAGAAACTGACTCAGATAAATTTGGTTGAAATGAATCATTATTCACCAGGGCAAATCCAAAGTTAGCATCCCCTCTGGGCAACTGATGGCTCATAGGTTTTCACCAACAGCTGGAAGCAGTGACTTGCCAGGATACACAGCTCTGTTCAAAATATACATGGTGATATTTGTGATATCTGCTTGAAATTAATTGTTCCTTCTTTGCATTTGTTTGCAATCATGCTAACAGCAGTCAAAGCTGGGAAAAGTGAACTGTAGTTTATATATTCTGTACAGAAAGTGCTTAAATATTTATCTCTAATGTATGGCTTTAGAAGAGGCAGCTCCAAGATCTCCTGCTGTACAGTATTGTATCTGACACCTCAGTGTTGAACAGAACACATGTTTTCATAAGCTATAAAAGCTTACTATTTCTATCACCTTTGGACATTTCATGACTAAAATGCTGGATCAATTATTCCTATTATCCAGCAACACACACTGTACATAAATGAACAGTTCTCCATCCTTGGCCTTGGAGACCTCCTGACAACATCAAAAGAACTGAAAATAGTGCAAAGGAACACTTTAAGCTGAAGAGGAAATGATTCATGGAACAACAACAAAAGATGGCACTTGCAGGCACAGATTTCTAAGAAAACGGCTGGTTAATCAGTCATCATTTTATGTACATTATTTTATGTACATATATAGTATGTGTTATTATCATTTTTATATACCACTGCTGCAAGCAGACACAGAACTGGAGATCTCTCCTGGATATTGTAGCTAGCAACTGGGGGTTGGACCCCAAAATCCTTTTCAGGCAATTTTGAGCAGTTAGAAGTCCCTGTCTGGGTACTATTTTCAGACCAAGACTCTAAAATTTCAGCCATAGCATGCAATGCATGAGACGGTTGTCATGAAAAACATTCCACATTATAAATTATTACTCTAAAAGCACCAGAGATTGGGCCAGGAATCCAAGCCCCAAGTGATATCAAATTACTTACTATGCTATTTTCTTCCACCAAAGAAGTTACATCTTGCACGAAAAACCAAAACAGATTAGCTAAAATTAAACAAATTCTGTCTGGCAGTTAAGCAGACAGTAAAAGAGCAAAAAGAGGCTGTGAGGAAAGATGAGTTAGGTTTATCCTTTAAACTGCTGCTTCCCCCCTTCATGAGCCTGAAAAGTATTGCTGCAGTCATCATAACACCATTTTTTTCCTTTCAGTAATTATGCCACTGTACAATTGAAGCTTCTGAAATTGATGTAAGTACAGCTCCATAGAATATAATAAGGACCCACAAGTGGAAGTTAAAATAGTAAAAAACAGTCAAGAAATAAAATACCGTTTTTCTTCTTTATCAGAAGAATCGACAAGGACTGAGGTAAATCCCTGTCACTGGTTATCTTTTATCATGGTGTTCTTCCAGAAGATAAAGGCACAGATTCATGGAAGCCCTTCACCATTTGAAGCAAGTTTGAAGTAAGAATGGGACAGTGTAGCTAATCACAACGATACTCTGACTTCATTTGCTGAGAGTAGGTTAAGTACCTGGAAAAACATTCTAAGTCAAATACCTTACTTTGCAAAAGCTAAATATTTGAAAGTTACCATAGCACCTCAGTATTCCCAAGATGTAACACAAGAGGACAGGAGAGGAACTTCTGAAATACAGCTTCCAAATACAGTCATCGCAATGTATGCCACTCAACCCGGACAGGAAGCAGCCAGCCACCTTCTTCAGGAGTGCAAGATAACAGATTTCGGGGATAAAATGTCTCTCCCTCAAGCTGGTGGGGCCACAGTGAAATTTCTGGCTCTTAAACAGAAATAATAGTAAGCACAGAAATATCAACTGACAAATCGATCATTGCTAAACAGCAAGCAGCTCTCCCAGAGGATGTATAAACAAACAGAGCTCTAAGATCAGACAGAGTAAGCACTGGAGGATGAGGGTAGCTCATTAAAGCACTTCATGCACACGCAGGGAAGGACATGATGTTGAGAAATTCAAGGCTGATAAATTTCCCACCACTGAACCAGGAAGTGAACAGCTGGAGGAAGAAAATCTTGCTGTCCCTCTCAAGAATGTATTATAAAGCAGAACCATGCATTTAGAACATTTCACCATCCCCTTAACATTTCACTGTGGCATTTACACCTTTACAAGCTCAGCAGAGCACAGTATATACCTGGAGAAACTGCTCTCAGACAATGTTTTATTCTCACAGGCACCTGACCCACAGAGATTGACTCGCTGGGTACACGGCAGCTCCTAACTTCCTCAACTCAAGCAAACACACAGATTTTTTCCTATCCAAAATCCATACTTTCACTTGTCACAGGTTCTCCCCCTTCCTCTCATTTACATACATAAATTGAACCTAAGTTCCAGCTAAGACCTGCCACTACTGGGATGCTGTACACTGTAACTTGGTACAAAGTGACCTACAGCAGAAATCACCTTCACTAGCAACAAGAAGATATTCCCCAGAGCATCCAGAGGCCATGCAGAGTGCTGGCAACTCAGAAAGCACAGACTCACCATGCTGCTGTACCAGGAACCTTACCTTGTGCAAGACTCTGGTTTACCAGCAAAATAAGAAAAACCTGAACAGTTCATTTCTCAGTGGAGCACAGACTAATGGGTCAGGAATAGGGAACTATACATACGGCCAGCATGCCCATCTCAATCCTAACAAATCAATACATACAGAGCCTGTAAAGTCTCCTCTGAGAGCATCAGTTATATCATACATCTGATTTACATTTTAATAATTGAAGCTGATCATCTTGTTCCAAAGGCCCAATGGGAAGGAGAAAAACCTTGAGACACCTATGTGAAAGCTTTGCAGCAGCATGAGACTAAACAAATGGAAAAACCTAAAATAGGTTGTGACAGTTTATCATTAATCAGTATGAATTACTTGGCAGAATGCAGTATCTTTCAGCACAACTTAGTGGCACCTTTCCCAAAGAACTAATACAAACATGAGCGCATAGCAAGAGATTCAGGGTGTCGGGGGAAAGGGGCGTCATCCCTGATTGAGTTGCTGATGGCAAGAAGCAAAAGATGAGACTACATAGGGCAGCACTTGTGTGGCTGAAAAACATAACTGGCATGCTCCAGCTAATTCATTTGGCAGGGTTAAATTTACCAGGGAAGAATCATAATCATACTCCAGAACACTGAAGTCTTCTAAATTGCCTCCTTGCAGTTGGGCACCACTTCCCCACCACTTCTGTTTATTCTAGCATTTTCCCAGGACATGAAGAATATTCTGAACCCTTCCTCTTATATTCATAAAAGAATATTACTGTTGAAGACATAAAGGTATGAGGATATAAGAGAGAGAGGCATTATCTTTATTTAGAGCCAGATATAAGTGGAAAACTGTAGACAAAGCTCCCAGCTCAGGCAGCCTCCTTCAAGCCTACAAAGAAGTCCTTGTGCTGGCAGGTCCTGGCAAATGTTCTAAGCACCAAACTATTACATTTTTCCAACTCTATGAAATAGTCTAAAACAAGAGAATTTATATATATGGATTTGGTGATCCAAACATAGAGCAATCATCACAGATTTAGTGAACTCTGACTTGGGCTTTTGAATAGCTATCACAGAAATTTCTCTTGGCCCTCAAAATTGACTTTCAGAGGTCACATAGGTAACAGCAGACCTCTTTCCCATATTTATATATGGATATATTTGTAATATCTTATATCTCACTTATGACTGCCTTTTGCATAAGGTAGTTTTGCATTTACATGTGTCAATAAGGACTTAGGCAGTTTACTCATTTTATGCATACTTAAAAGGAAGAGACAAGTTCTAATAGGTTCCAAACCATTATTTCAACTACTATTAGATTTAAACAGAGAAGGCAGAAGGTTCAGCAAATGACCAGACTGAAGACCTTGCATTTGCAAGCCCAAAAACATGTAACTTCAAAGGCAGGCAGAGAAGGTAGCTGGAACAAGTAGAAAGTCCCTATCTTGCTGGAATCATCCTTACTATTACTTCTGTCCAAAAGATATACAATAGTCTTTACATTCTCAAGAAGAGTTCAAAAACCATGTTTGGCAAACAATTATCCAGATGTTTGAAATTACTTTGAGTTCAATCACTTAAGGGAAAAAAAGAATGGTCTTAGTGAAATTTTCAGATGTGAAAATGAACAATGGATTGTCCCACATTTGCACTGTTCCAGTCATTTCACACATTCTTCATTCATGCAAAGAAGAGTATTACCACAATACCTGGACCAGTCACAAGATAAAGCTTTTCATGAGCTGAAGACCCACAAATCAGAATTAATCATCACTAAAGCTTTGTGAACAGCACCTGCCAATAGATGAGCACCTGCAAACACCTACACAGAACTGTCCAATGCCACAGCAGGAAGACAGCTAAATAACAGATAATACAAGTCACTTCTGGCAAGCATGCTTCGAAATAGCCTTGTTGTTAGACTTCTCCATACAGTAACAAAAAAGGCCACTCTATGCAAAGAGTAAAGTTTCAACTCTTTAAGTGTTATTTCTTCCAAACTTTACAATGGATAAACTGTTTTAATCTACAGCACTATAATCTGCAATTTAACTAATCTGATTTGTAGGAAATTCTCCGTTCACTGTCTCAGGCCCTAAGATTAGTGAAGAAAACAGTAATAAGCTCTTTCTGTCAAATTACGGAAGAATATACTGAACTGACCTTCCACTGCTCCTTGGGAAGCAGTTTCACCACCACAATGTCACTGTTCAGGGCTCTGTTGCGAGCAACCACTCCATCAATAAAGATATCGCGAGTCCCATCCTAGTCAAAGAGGAAGAAAAACAAATGTCAGATCAAAACATATTCAACTATAGTTGTTATAAGATTTAAAACACTGCCATCAAAAAAGACACACACCCTGGTGAGACAAACATCCTGCAGTTGTGCACGGAAATTAAATGGATTCATCATATGCCCTTCAACATGCAATCTTTCAGCAAATAAACTCCTTTGTATGTATGTGCCAGTACAGTAGTTCCACATTATTTATTTAAGACAGAGCCAAGCCCCCAAGATTGTACTGTCTGCAAGCTCTGCTCAGTTCCTCTACAGTTACTCTTGGGAGTGGGTAGAGAGTTTTCTGTACTCACAGCTCTTTACACATTAAATTCCCATCTCAAGCACTCAAAGCCATAATTAAGAACACGATTACAAGACCATCCACAAAGTGTCCCACATGTAGATCTGTGTGCTGCTCTGAGATGGGAAAGCAGGGACATGCAGCTCTGAGATCAGCAGGTCAGCCCGTGAGGGTGGCCTAGAGAGTGGCTTGGAGATGCAGTCTCTTTTTCTTTTAAATGAGTTAATACTACATATTCTGCATTTGGCACAAGTAATGCTAGAAAAGATTCCCAAAAAATTATGACTACAGATGCCAACTGAAAGCCAAAAGATCTTTTACTGTAACAGACATGTTAGGACACCTTCTCCCAATACTCTCTGTTAACGTCCTTGCATAAGAGCCTCTAGCAATTGTACGCACTCCAGACATGCTTGGCATTCTGCTAATCTAGATTTAGTTTGGAAGGTTTTCTTTATGGGGTGAATAAAGATGAAGTTTCCCAAAGATGCCAACACAAAGTTTTTAGTTTTTAAAGGATTGCCAGTTTTGTCCTTTCTGTTAGCTGATTATTGACAGTGCTCTTGCTGCTTTCATTAGTTTCCCCATGATTCAGTATATGAAAAGTTCCACATGTATGCTTATAGTGACATAAATGTGTTAAATAATGTATTTAGCATTGAAATGAACAGTCAACATAGTTTTTCTAGAAAGAGCTATTTTTGAATAGTTTTGAGGTAAAATAAGTTTATTTGGACTAGTACTTCATTGTCTGTCAAAGAAAAAAACAACCCCACAAGAATTAAAATCTTCATCACAACTTTAGTCACCTCTCAAATACACACTCCCGAGTCTCATATGCTTGAGTAAATCCAACCAGAACTACCAGTATGCACAGTCTCCAAGAAAAACTCCTTTTATAACCTGAAAACATGCAACCCTAGTATCACACAAATATCTTAACTCTGCTTAGATACCAAAACAATAAAACGGCAGAACCCTGCCATGATGTGAAACTAAGGCTGTTCTCCAAGAGACCAAATTACTCTTAGAAAGAAAAGCAGCAGCAGCTCAACAGCTGTGTGAAAGCTGCCTCCCATGACAAGATGCAGAAAAATTGCAAAGCCTCTTGGACCAACATAATTCAAATTGGAAACTGTTCTTTTAAAAAAGCCAGATTTTTTTTTTTTACACATGATCTTATTCCTCATTTCTCCCAACCCTCTCCCTTCTGCCCCAGCTCTTTACTTAAATCCATCACACACATAAAAGAAAAGTTCAAAGTCACTTTTTAAGTAAAATGCCCGTTTGGGTTTAGGGTTTTTTGGGGGGTGGTTCTTTTTTTGTCTGTATCTGTAGCTACTCAGCGCTGCAGGACACAGGCTGGCATTCATGATCATTTGCTTGTTCTACACTTTTTTTCCTTCTCTCTTGTGCCCAAGAAATGCAAGGCAGAGCCCTTCCCCCATAAAGATGCCTGATGTGTCAATACCACCTAGTTAAAGCTGCGTCTCCATACTCTTTGCAAGAGTCTTATCTTGAATTGCAGCCAATCATTCTCATCCCAAACTCTGCACCTTTATACACACATATATAAGCACACACTTACAAATGTGTATGCAAACCTACTTTACAGCAGTTAATTTCAATGCTTTCAACAATGCTGTAATTAGGAAACTGCTGTCAGTTTTGGGTTCTCCTACAAAAAGAAACATTTCTGTATCTCAAACTGCAGGCCCATGATTGTTGGACAAACTTACACACTTCCAAATAACACTTTAGCATCCCACTTTTTCCTTCAGCATCCCCTACTCTGCACAGCTGGCACTTCAAATTACTAATACAATTAAAATGGCAGTGAATCACAACAATACACAATCACTTGAAAAGTCTCATCTAACCCTGGGATGCATATATTGTGCTGGCCACAAAGGCTTCAAGACTTCTGCAGCCCTCTCCAGGGAGTATTAAGCTCTTACTGCTCCATGGCCACCTGTGTGTATCACTGGCAGTGCTCTCTGTCCCTCTCTGACAAGGGGGAGATGTGCAATGCTTTCATCCGCATGTCTTTCACAAGCACAGCACCACCACAGTCACTCCATCACTTGTGCTCAGCAGTGGCATTCTTCACATTGACAATGCCATGATTTCAAATCACACTACTGCGCACAGAGAAGATAAGAGATGTGTGGCAGAGATTTAAGTGCTTGGATCTATTCTCTGGGTAGCTCTCAACAGAAAGACCCTGGGCCATCCCCTCAAACTCTTCATGCAACGACACGCACAGAAAGAGCATATGTGCAGCAACAAACACTCTGGGATTTCTGAACTCGATGATCTTAAGGTCCTTTCCAACCCTAACTATTCTATGATTCTATGACTATTCTATGTTAGAAGGTGAACAGCTGTTACATTTGAACTCCATAAAGCCATAGCCAAGTCAGAACTGAGGAGAAACGGGTATAGTGCCCTAGTCAACAGCAGGAAAGAAAGGGTAATTTTTCACAGCTGCAGCTCTTGCAGCATCTGGCAAAGATGGGAAATCCTGCAGAATATGATAGGCTGCAAAACTTCCATTATGCCAAATAATGTTATACGAAGGATAAGCTCCCTAAAACATGCCTTAAAGTGAGGACTGTGTCCACACCAGCCACAGTCAGCCTCATCCAGGTGTTGATTCTGCTTGTTATCCGAAACAAAGCTGGTTCTGGCATTCAGCTCCACAAAGGGCAGAAAAGTAGAAAGATAGCTGAGATAACAGCCTCACTTTACCCTCCCTACTATGTGTGTTCGTGCATGCAGAACACACAGCAACTGACTGTAGGAGGCAACAGATGGATATTAGGTGTAATAAGGGGTAAAGCTTCACATCCAAGTCAACTGATGTGAGTAGCTGTATTTCTCATCTAACCTTGCATTTTGTAATTTCAGATAATATGTTTAACAGCTTACACGCTTGCAAGGACACCTGTGAAGGAAGGATCACAGTTCCTTTCACACACAGTGCTGGTCTCCTGATCTACCAGAGAGCTGCTTGGTACTTCTTCCTCTAGTTAATCTACTTCGTGCATCCCTTACCATCCTCCACTCCTGTACTGCCAGCCTTCTCTAGCAAACTGTGCTCCAAAACATCCCAAACCAACAGTGTGAAATGATAATGCCACAAATTTCAAGCCTTTCAATCCAAGCCCCAAAACAATAGCACTGTCAGTAGGAGGAACAACAACAGTCAGCGTTTCACTGTTTGAGGGCAGGCTCTGCCTTCTCCCCCCCACACCAGCAAAACAGTTCAATATGAAATTGTCTCTTGCTGATGGCAACATTCTGACCAAGTCAGTTCCACACAAAAAGCCCTGGCTGTGCCAGCTGTGAGGTCACCTTCTCTACTGAAAGTTCCTGAAATTGCAAGAGCCCTTCTTTTCTGTAAAAATAAAGAAGAGGTACAAGCCAGTTCCTTGTGACAGAAGTATATCACAAGCCAACAGAGATAGAATCTGTGCAAAAGCGGGCACATGAAAAGGAATCATGCATATTATTTCTGGAATGACTTTTCAAATTAGCTCATGCAGCAGGTTGAAAATGGAGAGCATATTTGTTTAGGGAAGATTAACCTAAATCAGTGGAAAATCTATAAAACCTCTGCAGCTACAAACCAAGGGTTTCCAATTACACTATCTGGTGGTCCTCAAACCTGACTTCAGCTGGCTTCTATGGAACCCAGCAGTATCCCCAGTTTCAGCACAAGCTAAGTAAGTAGTTCTGCGAGGTTTGAAAAAAGCTGGATTTGTTTGGGAATATCTGATTTAAAAGAAAATCCAGATCACATTCATTTATTCCAACTCATTCACCTCTGAGTGACCTCTTGTGCACGGCATAACTCTTATCCTAATGCACCTTTACTCATGAACTTTAAAGCATTATAAAATTACACTTACTGGAGATGGAATGAAGGCTTCATGGTACTTCTTCGGATTTATTCTCAAGGGTCCCTTAAAAAAAAAAGAGAAGAAGGAGAAAGATTATGCCTGAATCTTATTAATTTTATATAACATCACTTAAATTAGAGAGCTGTGAGTAATATATCTACTGTGAAACACGAGAGATACATCTAAATTTCCATTATACATCTCAAGACTTGACAACTTAGCATCCGAGTAATTTCAAGCCAAAAAGCAGTTTCATGATAGGCTTAAGCTGATCGACTGCAGTCTGTCACTGAAGAGATGTTGAATCACTAGCTGTTGCTGCTACTGCGTGAACTGAAGATCCAAGCCCTCCTGCTCCCTTCATACATTTTCTGCTGAGCATCTACCAACTTCATTAAACACAAACCAAAACCACTTGGTTTTGCTCTGTTTTGGAAAAGCAGAATGGTGGTTTTGCTTATTTTGGAGAACAGGAGGAAAAGCTGGCCTGGTGAGCTTGCATGACAGCTGCTATCAGCCTTATGAGGATGTGGCTGCTTAGGCTGTTCCTGCAAACAGACAGTAGCAATAATTCTGTGATAAAGAACATTTCCAAAGAAGAATCAAAAGGCTTTACCAAAACCAAACAGGATTAAATTCTGTTTAAACATATTTAAACTATCTTAAATACATTTGAAACTCCACGGTCTATCCATTTCTGCTTTGTTATCTGCCAAGTCAATGCTCAAGTCACCTGCCACAAATTCATAACACCCCTCCAAAGTAAACCAACCAGTTTTGCAGCTTGTGCTCAGGTCCATCCAAGAGAAAGGAAGAGCTAACCAAGGACTCACAGGCTACACACCAGTGCCACCCCCATCCCAAGAAGGTCCTGGGAATTGTGACCCAGGTGACTGTAGCTGTAACTGACAGCAGAAATACAACTAGGTATCTGCCTTCAGACAGGCTTCTGTTTTGGGCTGAAGCTTCAAAACTTTCTCCACTTGTGTATTTGAAATAATGTTGGCCAATTTGTTATACGAACAGATTCCATCTGTTTGGACTTCTGTGTTAAGCAATCATAGGAACCTCTCACAGGAATTGCTTCCTTAAAAATTTATTGCAGCATTTAATTTTTTTATGTACTCTGGGAAGCACTCAAGATGATAGGAAAATAAAGTTGATTACATGTGAAAGTTTTGTCGCCTTTAGAAATCTGCAGATTTATGAAGGTTTTCCATTGTTTTTATTTGCTTAACTTTGGAAATACCGGCACCATATATTGTATATTCTTTAGGCACTTTAGAATACTTTGCTGTGATGTCTTATTTTATGCCTTATGTAACTAGCATTAACTAGCTACATGGCAGACACAACTCAGGACAGCAGCACAAAAACAAAGATAACCTGCTGGGTTGCAACCTTGTGAATATTTTACGCTTAGGCAAAGCGAGAGCTGCCTCGCTGTCATCGGCCTCTATTAACACTGGTACCCATTGATGGAAAAATTTCAGTGATCTTTCTTTTCCTCTTTTTTCCCAGAATCAGCCATCAAAACCAATATGCTGTTAGTAAAGGAAGAGATGCTGTGGAAAGGAAAAACTGAAAAGGGATGGTTGCCCTGGTTGACAACAAGTCAAACAACTCCTATACCAGCATCTACCCACCATCTCAAAGCAGATGAGCGGATATCCTGTGTTACTCCACAGAATTCCTTCAAATAGTTTGGGACAGCTGTCAATCAGCCAGGTGCAAATGTCCATTATGTGCGTAAAAAATCAGGTTTTGTGTCCATAGCCCAGAAAGTGCCAGAGTGGCTCCACACACATGGATGCCCAGCTCCAGCAAATACACAGAGGAGCACAGTGTTACCACGTTTACTAGGGCAGCGAGTTTCTCTACATTTTATATGCACTACTTAATTATGATCAGATTAGAATTCTTATGTCAAGTAGCATTAAAATACTTCTGCTCTTTCCTTTAAGCAAGGAACTCCCAAAAAATATCTTATAAGCAGATGGGCCCTATTATCTGTGCCTATGAAAATCCTATTTACAATGTTGTACATTTCACGCTGTGATATCATATCTGGAACCAGTCACTCACCCCATCTGCAATGAACAACTGTTCTCATATGTGTATTAGGGAATGAGGATCTGGCTGCAGAGTCTCATGATGTCACACGGATATTGTATTATTTTACAATAGCTTGCAAATAATAGCTGCTATATTTATCAGTGGTTTTATGTCAGTGGGGCTTTTGTTTTGAAAGGGAAGAGAAAGGTTTGCAGGAAGGTTTCTAAAACATTTTCTGATGACTCAAGTCAGCTTCCCACATACTTGCAAAACAGTTTCTAACCTTACTGAGCTTCCACAGTGAGATAAAAAAGGGTCATGTTGCTCCGCTAGAACCAGGGCAGGCAATACTGAAGTTAAACTTCAAGAATCTCAAACCAAGCAGTAGTATGTAACAGCTCTCACAGCACATTTGACTAGATTCTTTGGTATGCACAAGACACCAAAAAAGGCCAGGGTTCCAAAATCTGCTAGCTACCAAGGTCACCTTTGAGAAAACAATCCATGAAAATGAGGGAAACCCCAGCCTTCACAGCCACAAAAGAACAGCTTTCCAAGGAAAAACACCCTTAACAGCAGAGCGGGCTCTGAGCCTCTGTAAGCTCTTGCTCCGCCTGACCCCAGCAGCCCTGCAGGGAGGGTCGGTGAGACACTGGAGGCGTGGAGCAGACATGAGTTTCTGGCTGGTGCTTCCCAGGATGATTATGGTCCTTTGGGTCAATGCTACATAACCTGACTAAATCTGTTGTGTGCAGCCAACACCATCCACTTCCGTAGCTACGCAAAAGTTACTCAATCTTGTTTGCCTTCAGACCACCCAATGTGACTCCATCCAACGTGATAATGCTTGGTGTCTGCTCACTGCAGACAGTTTTACATGCAGGGAAGTTGGAAGTCTGTGCACTCTTAAGAGCCTAATCTCAGATCCCCTTTCTTTTAGAAGGACACTTCCACACACATCACGATTAAATGAATTCAGGAATCCCGCAGGGCACAATTCTCTGTCTTACTTATCAAAAACTGAGTTATGTCAGATACAGTACCAGAAGCTATTAAGACTGTTATTACTGACAGACATCAGCACCCATAAAGATAAGAGTGCTGCTCTTCCTGACCTAGAACTACTTAATCTTCATGGCACTCATGTTTTATCTGAGGGATCTCTACATTTGCCAGTAGTTTTTCCATAGGTTGGGCTTTCAGGAACATTTAGTTGAGTAGCTGCACTGCCAGTGTCCTGCAACATCCTCAGAGTTCATGGTAGGGTCTACTCCCTCCAAGAAATCTCCCAAGTTCTCACACAAATATATGCAGACCCACTGTTTCCAGGATGCTCCAGGGGACAGTCACTGCTCAGGGTCATGTTGTTGTCTCACCAGCACTCAACTTTGCTCAGGACCACCAGATTCAGACCAATAGTTTGTCTTCCTCTTCCATAGGATCTTATGGAACATTTTTGCAGTTTACCATGCTAGACCAATGCCCTGCTTTTGGGTGCCAAAACAAAAGGTATTTGTTCACTATGTCTCTTGCCGTTGTACGGAACAGCACTGAGTATTTGTCTATTCACTGAAGTTGATTTCAGGATCTCACCTATGCTGGTTGAGACTGAAATTACGAATGGTCTTGATGAGATCATAAGGATGAATGATCTGAAGATGAAAGATGCTGAGCCAGGATTCTCATGATCTGACACTCAGCCCAAAGTGATTATACGCAGCTTTTACAGCCTCAACTATTCCTGAGATGCAGAAGTGGATTAAAAAGAAAATAGATGCAGCTTCAGAAATATGTATGGAAGAGTATGACTCTCCCAGTTATGCAACACACAACCTGAAGTAGACACTACGCATTTACAAGAATTAAGGATTCTTTTGCCAGAGAGCATGCAATCACAGGTCCCCTGGGACTCAGCATTTCAATGGAATTCTCAGATAGCAGTCATAGTCTGATGAGCCTCATCTGTAGATGCACTCGACCTCATAGGCAGTCTACACACACTGCACTTAATGCTACCAGGCTGCATTGCAAAAACACTCCTGAAGTTTAAATCAGAAGCTTAAGTCGCTGCCATATGCCACTGCAGCCATGGGGAGAAGTCATAGCTCGAAGCTCCAATTTCTTCCCCCACCATTTGCTTCCTAATGTGGATGCCTATGACAGTCTTTAAAAAGGCACTGGTCTAAGGTCTGAGTAGCCCAGTGGATCACTCTGATCATCAGCAGGGATAAGCCACATAGTAATTTTTCTGAAAATTAAGAGCTCATCAGATTGGTCTTCAGGACAGAATCAGGCAATCTTACATGTGGAATCTTCATCACACCTCTGAAAATTACACCATTGTATTATCATACAGGAACTACTATGCAATTATGACAAGAAATCAGACAAAAAGTGAAGTGATGCCATTTCCAACTTCAGTGTATTGATGAAAGTATCATAACTCACTGGCATGACAACATAATGCATCAGGGTGTGTTTGGGTAAACTATACCCCAGCATGAGTGTCTGTCTGACCTCCTTGACTTCCATGTGCCTTTCTTCCCAAACAGCCTGATTTCACTGGGACAAGAAGTATGTCCTGAAGAACACAACGGCATGTTGAGGACTGTACAACAACAGTGGTTCTAGGATGCTGTCCTCTTCTCCTGCTCCTCAGTGAACCTCAGTTCTGTCTGCCTCTATGCAAAACCCTCTCCAAGACCCAGCTACCCACATATATAGCAGACCCTCCCCCACATTTTACTAGACATTCAGAGAACAATTGCTGTCTAATTATGGCTGCAGTTTTGCTGCTCAAATGGAAGCACAAAGTCCAATCTTTGACCTTTAGAACCTGTAAAATGAGAACATGCTTATTGCTAGATATTTAAGGCAAAGAACCTCATGCACACATGCAACTGATTTTCTGTATCTTGATGGACTCTTCAGTTCTATCTACTATCTGTGCCTTACTTCAGTAAACTATACACTGTCATCAGTGACTGCATCAGCCCTATGGCCTTAGTTGGGTGCAAAGAAAATTATGCAAGCAAATCAAGGGTGCGTATCTTTGCCTGGCCATTTAATACCAATTTAATAAGTTACATCATAGTTTATAACTAGTTATTGCAATGCCCTAGTAGGCATCAGGGCATTGAGACTCCAGGGACTAGAGCATTACCTGCCCCATCATTCTCCCTTTTTTTTGTGGGAGGGAGACTTCTGGGAAGAGTTGATAGACCGAAAAAAGAAGAGGAGGGAAGCAGAGTTGCCTGCACCTCATTGCTGAGGACTAATTAACATCTTTATGATGAATTTCAGCAGGAAGTATCTTGCTAATGGCATTTATTTTTACTTACACTGAAAAAGACAGAGGCTGCCAACACCTCCTGTGTTTTTGGGCATCATTTTTAAAAGCAAGTGTCTCCACAACAGTGACTGGCAGACCATTCAACCAGAACTCTGCAATTCATCATGAGTGTGCATCAGGAATTTTACAGAATTGTAAAATCAGTGCAATCAAACAAAAACCCTGCACTTCAGCTTAACGTAAAAATTTTGTTTCACTTCTAGAACCTTCTGAAAAAGGAAACAAAAAAAAGGTCTTTCTCTAGCATCTAAAAGTGGTACATCAGTTCCCTGTCATGCAAACAACTGACACTGATTTCCAACAACTGCCTGTGATTTCCACAGACTTATCACAAGAAATAGACATCTTATGTTCCAGACACCTGAATTAGCTCTCCTCTTTTCAGTCCTGCTGATACATCTTCTTTTGACATGTAGGCTTCAAATACACTCTTCTTCCTCCCTCGGGTGGGTTTATTTAGATTCTTTCTATCACTTGATGTTGGCACAGCAGCACAGGTTCCTCCTGCAAACAAAAATTCATAAGTGTTATCTTGCCCACCAAATTCATCTATGTATCTTAAAAGCAGCTGTACAGAGGCTTTGTCTTCAAAGTTGAGCTTCTGAGAACAGCTCACATCGAAATACTGGCACCCAACATCAGAGCACCGAAAAGCCTGGAATAATCGTATTTTACAAATAATCAACAGTCTTTTACAGCTCATTTTAGAGTTAAGAGCATTCATCCCAGCCCATCTTTTAATAGTGCTGAGCACATGCTTCAGGGCAGCTTATTCCTGAAGCCTGTGCACACTCTGCTTTAATACCTCTGGGAGATCCCAGTTGTCTAGGATTTATTCTGGTGTCTGAATTGTTCATTGTTTCTGTCTGCGATTCAGAGAGTTGCCTCTTCCTATAGAAGTTCTGGGAAGTTCTTGTAGATTCAGAGTTGTTTCTGATCCTTGCACACCCTCTCTTTTCTGCACCTGAAATCAAATACAGGTTTGAAATAGCAGGGGATGGAAGAGGAACCTCATGGACAGCTTGGTCCTAGTGAAACTCATGGTCTGCAGTACATAAATGCGAGTCACAACTGTGAGTCATGCTCTTTATCCAAAAGAAACAATGTCTTAATTAGCTCATTTGTAATCTGTTGGCTTTTTGTGCCTCTTAATCCACTGCTAACTTATTTCAGAATAAATAAAACTCTGGAAATTACGGTACTAGAGTTGGATACAACCTTTCCAAAATCCTGGGAAATTCATTAGAGCACATAAAATGTGAAATTGTTAAACTGTTTCCAAAGCCTCCACCCTATTAAGCCCCCAAGTAGTGAGAAAATATAACTTCCCTACAACTTAATTAACTACTTCAGGAATCAAGAGGAAGAAAAAAATCTCAACAACCCACTTTGGAGTAATTAGCTGTTGTGCTACCAGAGGCAGCATAGTACACAAAGACAACACAAAGACATGCCAAGGCTCCAAATGTCTCGCCTGCTCAGAATAGGCCATGATCATACAAAAATACTCTGCAAAGACTCACCCCTTCCTTTACTGCCATCACCCCAGCCCCTTCCCTACAGCCAGGAGAGCAAGCAGCAGCTTCCAAAGCATATGCCAACGCTGTTCCACGGATCAGCACATTGGAATGCAACCCAGCGCCGTGCAGCTGCCCTCTTGGCCCTCCACCTGGATACTGAACATGTCATCACTGCTTTGCCTTCCAGCCCCTCCTGGCTACACTCCCTGGGTCCAAGCTTGTACCTGCAAGTCAGAAAATGTGTAATGCCAACTTATTCAAGATGGGACTATCCAAGTTACAAGGCAAGTTTTTTACATATGGTATCCTTCACAAACACAATCACAAATTGTTTCATGGAATTAAACAGAAGCGGCGAGAAAAAAAGTGTTTAAAAAGCTGTATATAAGCAGAGATCTTTAAAAGCTTGGTACAACAAGAGAAAAAGCTGTATGGGTGTGGCGTGGTTGACACACTGGAGGGAAGGGATGCCATCCAGAAGGATCTTGACAAGCTGGAGAGGTGGGTCCATGTGAACCTCATGAAGTTCAACAAGGCCAATAAGAGGTCCTGCACCTGGATCGGGTAATCCCAAGCACAAATACAGGCTGGGTGGAAAATGGATTGAGAGCAGCCCTAAGAAGGATGTGGGCATAGTGGTTGATGAGAAGCTCAACATTAGCTGACACTGTGCACTGACAGCCCAGAAAGACAACTGTATGCTTGGCTGCATCAAAAGGAGGGTGACCAACAAGTCAAGATTGGTGGTTTCCTCCCTCTATTCTGCTCTTGAAAGACCCCACCTAGAGTACTGCATTCAGCTCTGGATCCCTAATATAAGAAGGACATGGACCTGTTGGAGTGAGTCCAGAGGAGGCCATGGAAATGCTCAGAGGGCTGGAGCAGCTCTCCTATGAAGAAAGGCTGAGAGAGTTGGGTTGTTCAGGTCTTCAGGGAGACCTCAGAGCAGCCTTCCAGTACCTAAAGGAACTGAGAAGAAATCTGCAGAGGGACTTTTTACAAGGGCCTATAGTGACAGGACAAGGAGGAATGGCTTTAAACTGAAGGAAGGTACATTTAGATTAGACATAAGGAACATATTCTTCACAATAAGAGTGATGAGACACCGGAAAAGGCTGCCCAGAGAAGCTGTGGATGCCCCAACCCTAGCAGTGTTCAAGGCCAGGCTGGACTGGGCTTTGAGCAACATGGTCTAGTGGCACGTGCCCCTGCCCATGCCAGGAGAGCTTGAACTAAATGACCTTTGAAGTCCCTTCTCACCCAAATCAAATTCTATGATTCTATGAAAACTGCTACTTCACCCACCACAGACAAAAAGCAATTTCCATATATAACAACAGGCAAATGAGCAGGAGGAGGGAGGGATCCTCCAAATCAGAAAAGGATGCACCAGAACAGGCAGAGGGACAAATCAAGGTGCCAGTTCAGACCCGCCGAGGAAGAGATTAAAGGCCACAAGAAGTGTCTCGAAACAGGATACCAAAATGAAGAGGCGGTCTCTGTGTTCAGTGATGGTAAGGACAATGTAGCTCAGCCTCTTTCTATATGATCAAGCTTTTTATAGTCTGCACATGCTTTCAGGGAGGAGACTGTCCGACAGAAGTTGCAGCCATAACGTGTCAAGAGCGCAACCACACATTTAGGGTTCAGCCGACACAAACAAGGCAATACTACCTGTGGGAACCACGTGACAAGAGGGAACTAAAATTAACTGATTCGCAAATGCCCTAAGAGTCAAGAGAGTAAGTTCAAAAACAGACACCAAAAATAAAAGCTCTGGAGGGATACGAGCAGAATAGCTTTGAACTGGCAACACTGTTTGCTCTGGACAGAGTTTTCAGAGACATTCTGGTGAAGGAATCGGACTTAAACTGCAACAGTCAGGATCTTAGGAATATTATTAGAAAAGCAAGGCGCTCGGCTGATCACCCAGAGAGGTCATGCAGTCTGCTTCATTGGAGGTTCTGAGAAACAGGTGAGACGGATGTCTGCCAGAGTTGGTCTAAAGAGTAGTTTTTCCCTTGAGGTAGTGAAATGGATTACATGAGCTCGTAAGGTCTTCTAAAGCCCTTGTTTCTATGACAGCAAGTCACAGAAAATACTACTATGAATTAAGGAACTTGGAATAAAAAGGAAGCTAAATCAACATGTAATTAACAAGGAGCTGGGGGGGGGGGAGGCAGAAAAGCAAAATGCAGAAAAGAAAAAAAAGTCTAGTGAGGGAAGTGAGGTGAGAGCCAGAATTAGGCACTACAGAGCAGAGCTGCCCCAGCACTTGCAATGGCCATCGGTTCAGAAACTCTGGGGCCACTACTGCCAAAAATAATGCACAGTAACAGCAAAGGGTGGAGAAGCACCCTTCCTTGCCGAAAGGTTAGACACGCAGAGAGGCACTTGCTCGATTCCAACACTTAAGCCTTTGGCTCGCTCTTTGGTGGGATTTTTCATCCACTCAGACTCCAACCAAGTCAAAGAAAAAAATTACCCAAATGAACAAACTCTGCTTCTACATAGCTGGCTTGCAAGCCAGTTTACACACAGCCACTTTGGATAAGTATTTGACCCCACTGGCCATGGCATTTATGGCTAAACAAAACCACCCCTGTTACAAAGCCACAGACAACTGTCACAATTAGCATTCAACTGGAACACATCAAGTTCTGCATGACTGTAATTTCTTGTATTTCTCCTTTTAAAAGAAAAATAGCTAACTAAAGGTTGCCATCTGTTTCAACCAGATTCAGTATTTGCTTCTGTAATGCACCTGTCTCTTAAAACTGGAAGTTAGAAATATGTATAGAAATAGTTCTCATGATGGGCTTTCCTCCAGTCTGCTGCCCAGCATTAATATTCTACTGGATAAAACAGACATCATTCCAAAAAGCAAACTGTAACTTGACTACTCTACAACTCCATAGACAACACAGGACCTACTCAGATTATCCTTCATGAAATAACTGCTATCACAAACTGAGTTAAACTCTCTTCCAGCAACAGGTATGTCAGAAGTCCTACTTTCCTTGCAGTGTTACAAATGTTATTTGTAAGATATAACAAAATCTCTTAGGGTAAAAAGCAGCAAAAAGTACATTCTAAGTGCTAAAATAATCAACGACTAAATACATTAAGTAAATTAATATAAGAAAATAACTCCAACAGAAGGAAGACTAAAGTGCAGCGACAGAGAGCTAAGGGTGGGTGGTGCATCCTAAGAGGGAGTCAGAAGCAACCACAATCCACCAAGCACATGTGCATAGGCAGAACCACTCAAGCTTGAATGCAGAGCAATTTACGTAAGTATTCACAACACATACAAATTAACTTATTTGGGTATGTTTATCTGGCTCCACAGATCATAGAACCATAGAATGGTTTGAGTTGGAAGGGACCTTAAAGATCACCCTGTTCCAACCCCCCTGACATGGGCAGGGACACCTTCCACTAGACACCTTCCACTAGACCTGTCCAACCTGAGCCTTGAGCACTGCCAGGGATGGGGCAGCCACAGCTTCTCCGGGCAACCTGTTCCAGTGTCTCACCACCCTCAAAGGGAAGAACTTCCTGATATCTAATCTAACTCTCCCCTCTTTCAGTTCAATGCCATTCCCCCTTGTACTATCCCTATAGGATCTTGTAAAAAGTCCCTCTCCAGACTTCTTGTCAGACTCTTTAGGAAGATGATGTAGAGCTGACCTCCATGTATGCAGTCATCACTTGCCTGGGATTCCTAGATGTTCTGCCATTTCCAATGGAAATAATACAGAAGTAACAATTTTAGGGAAGGTGACTGTTCTTTACTTGAAGTCTTCTGGAGGGAGATGAGTTTAAACAATCCCAACACTGTATCAGGCAAAGAGACATCCAAACAGCACAAGAAATTGCACACACAGAGCAGGGAACCCCTTCAAGTTAGCTAAGGGGAACCACTTGTGGGAAGTAAAACACACAGCTCCCACCTCCACAGCTAGAGAGAAATGAAAAGCAGGCAGCATTTGTGGGCTTTCAGAACAGTTCGCAATCAGCACCTCCTTTTATTCTCAACATGGGCACCAGGAAAAAGAATAGAAAGGATGGAGCTGAAGGCTGGCTCCAACCCATAAAGTCTAGCAACCAACATGCAGGCAGCAGCGGCTGGCTGAGCTCAGCTGAAGGGACAGCACTGGAACTCCATCTAGAATCCAAACCATCACACTTCATCACTGTCACAACAACATTGACATCATACAATGGCACATTTTGATCTTTAAACCTAAGTACCTATTAATCTTTTTCTTATTTTGAAAGGGGAAAAAAAAATGCATGCAGGCAGTTTCCCAGAATAATTGATCTGGCTTACAGTAAGAGAGGAGGCTGGATGTTTTAAATCAGCTTATTTTGACATACTTTATACAAAATCACTATATAGTTTAGGTTTTGAGAAGTACTGCATTTAATTAAATTTACATCTATTAGTCAGTTGATCAACTAGATGGCCAACTAAATCAACTAAAATGTTCAACTAAAAATGAAGTTAGCAAGGCCAGAAAGTCTTTAATTTTATATTAAAACTTGCATATTGCTTTACACAAGGAAGAACCAAGACCCTCAATTTTGTTTACCAAAAATAAAACATTTCCAACTGCTCTCTAAGACCTGACAAGCTATTTGATTACTACTAGCACAGAAAGAAACTATTCCTCACTGAACTTTCATCAGTACATCATGACTCCTTGGATACTTCTCATCCAGGATCCAGCAAGAACTAGTTTTACTTGAGAGATGTAAGTGAATTCCAAGATACCAACATATTGGTATAGCTTTCCCCTTTCCTGTTAAAGGGCATCTACCTTGTTACTAGGCATTTTTAATTCTGACTAGATGTCCGGTTTTGTTACCATGTACATTATTTATGTTTAACCCAGCTTCCCATGGTGTGCAGGACCCCAAGAACATCACAACTGTGCAAGTAACACCTCTACAGGTTTAGGACTCCTCACTGACAGCTATCATGACATGTAATGATTCCTTCTACATGTAAAAAATGAAAAAGGAATTACGTTGAAAGCACTGGACAGAATAATATTGTTACAAACTTTTCCAACATAAAATACTTCCATCTACTACTTACCTTTATCAGACTATGATGGCATCAACACCTCTGCTAACTCTGCTATTGCAAAGAGAATTTTCCACTGATTCCCAGCATTAGATCATGATCTAAATATGCAAAGGAATCTTTCAAATAACCCTGCTTTACAGTTAGTGTAAGCATGAGAAGAAAGAGAAGCATATCTCCAGAACTGATAACACGCGATAGAACAATTTGTTATCAGTAAATGAGACACTCACAACACATGGTTACTAAATATTTGTCCATATTTCTACAATGTTTAATTTCATTGCTGACACATTTGAATGACTTAAAGCAATTTCCTTCAGACTTTCCAAGTAGTTCCCTGACATTTAATTCTTCAAGACAACGTACCTATGCACTTAGTAAAACACTGTAAGGATACAACCATGAGCTAGAAGGCATGGCAGCTGCTAAATGAATGGCAACCCAACACTGCATTATCTCCAAAAGCAGGAATTAACCAACTAAAGGCAACAAGAACTACTCAGATGCTAGCCCCTGCTTAGTCCAACACTCCATTTAAATCAGACTGGGTTAAGTACAGCAAGAACGGTAAGTAAGGCATGTTCCTGCTCATCCTTACTAGAGACTTAATGAATTAGAGTCCAATCATGTGGCAGCCCAAGGCATCACCTCACAAATCTCCAAGTTCAAGTTGGCCTTTGACAGAGTTGGCAAAGTAAATTCTAAAAAACATCAAATTTGGTCTTCCGGCAAATTAATACCCTCCATAACCTGCCAAGCAGTCCTGTCTATAACTTTACAAGCCACTGTGGATGCTGATGTGTAAGAGAATTTGTTAATATTCTCAATATAAGTGTTCAGCCAATGGCAATTGCCTTGTTTTGGAAAGATATCTGGGACCCAAAAAATCCCAAATCCTACATAGCCCCTGAAAAACCCATCCCAGGTACTTTTGTGAATATAATTCTGCCACCTTTGACAGCATGGGGGGATGCAGCTCCTGCCTGGTAGCTATGGACAGACACAGACCTAGTCTTAACACTGCTGTACCAGGCAACTAGTCCTTTCATTCTCCAAAGTCAAATAAACTCTACTAGCAAAAGCATGCTTTGCCAGTACAAACTGCATTAACATCAGGGTGGTTTTGCTAAGATCCCTGCATCTTCTCCTTTCATATGCTTAGGCAGCCATTTAAAAGCTATTTGATATTTTCTGCCACTTAAAGCCCCTAAAATAATTCTCTCTCAAATTTTAAGAGTCAAAAAATGTTTGTTAGATTGCTTTTAATTTCTAATGCACCAGTGACATCTCATATATGCCATATTATATAAATTACTTAGTCACGAACTCCAAGCACTTAAATGACTACTACAATATCTGGGATCAAATTACCACACACAGGCAAAAACAACAGGCAAAACCAACAAACACCACTGAAGTGATCTCAAATGCAAGCTATGTCAACAAAAATGCTGGTCACAGACAGGCCAGAAGTAACTATATATTTCTGTTTTGCAAAATATTTTGCAGATTTAAGAGATTAAATGTCTCTCTAGCAGTAACAGCCAAATACTTTTTTGTTCTATTTTGTTTTAAAAGGAAAAACAATGACAGCTGTTGGTATAGCTGCTCAGGGAAAGAGTTCTGTACCAAGAAGAAAAAAGAGACTCCTTGGAAGATATCTCAAGCAAAACTCTGTGCTAGAGCCCAAATAATACAAAACCGGACCAAAATCCATCCACCAGATTCCCTGTGAGCCGAGCTTCGCTCCAGCCTGTGCTAGGAACAGCCATGCTTCAACATTGCTCTCAACATCAATTACAGGAATTCAGAGCTCTCCAATAGCCTTGGAACAGAACCACCACCATGCATTTTACAGTATCTTGAAGCAAAGAGGTTAAATAAAGGAGACAGCTCAAGATTAAGACAAAGAAATAGAGAGAAATGAGGATGTCATCGGAAAGAATTCATTAGAGATGTAGGAGTGGAAAGGCAAGACTTTTGAGATACGTTATCAGTTCAGTGAGGTTTCATTGCAGCAAAGAGACTTTCAGGAGATAAACCTGGAAGGCAGCATTTCAGATGCTCAATCTATAGTCTAAGAGAAAGTCTGACAGCACATTCTCCTTATCACAAGCGATTAAAAAAAGGATCCTTCTTCTCTGAGGAAATGTAAACCAAACTGGAGGTTCTGCAGCACACTCCTGTGCTTAGCCCAAGCCTGACCACAGAGCCAAAGGAAGTTCCTACAGTGTTGCTGTAGGTCCTTCTTAAAACCAACCAAGGATGTGAATGATTTGAATCTTCAGGATTTAAAAGCAGGGCAAACTTCCGGGAAAGGGAATGTCTTGGAGGAACTGAAAAAGGATGGTGATGTGACAGCACTGTAGGGATTTAGGCAGATGGTAGACTGCATAATTAAGTTTAAAGTTAATTAAACAGTCATTCAAAGAAGAGAAACAAAGCAGACCTACATTTACAAGCAGGGTCTCAGCCAAAATGCAAATTCCATGCAAATGGCTTGAAGTGAGTGGATGATGTATTGAAATCCAGCTGCCAGAACTAGCTCCCACGACCACCAGTCTCCACTAATTGACCTATTTCATGGGCCACCAAGGTCCAGCCTCAGCGTAAATCTGAGCTGTAACATTTCACCATCAAGACAAAAGAATGTAAGATAAACAGGACAGACCTTAAAATGAAGGCCTGTCCACACAGCTCTTAAATGGGATTTCAGGAGTGATTCCAAGCAACTAGTCCTTCCAGCAACAGCCTAACCAGTTACCAACAACCCTATTCAACTTAACACAGTTCTGTCTGTGCCAGCCAGCAGTTTATCTACCAGCATAAGTATGTTCATGCAGCAGAACACAGTCCAGCTGTGAGCCATTTGCGCACCCAGGAACAAAACTGCAGCTCTCTCACCCTGCCTCTTTGAAGATGGTGATTCTCTAGACATTTCTGGCAGAAAGTCTGCCAAAATCTGCACAGAGGGCTGAATGTCCAAGGAAAAAAAAGTACACAGAGAATCCTTGCATCATGGGGGACAAGCTGGCTGTGGGAAGACAGCCTGCCCCACCAGTGGTGACTCCCACCTGGGGAAATACAGGCTCTCATGGTTTATGAATGAGTTCATAGGGCCATGAGTTGCCTTTGAAGGTGACTGTAGCTAATTATAACAAGCTGCTGAGGAAGAAACATTCCTACTTAGGGATGGAGGCAGCAAAAAAAGTGTCATGTCCATGGATATTCAGGGAAGTCTCAGGAGTAGAGACTTTATTTCCAGACCCATGACAATTAAGTGGAAAGCACATGTTGCCACTGCTCTTTTGCTTTAAGCTGAACATAATTATTTAAAACTCTAGTGCTGCATGCCCCTAGAGTTCAATATGGAACGAGGGAAAATGAAAAGGTTTTGCTGACTTCGACTTTCTGAAAGGGACTATGCTTTGAAAAACAGAAATGAAGAAAAATGCACAATGGATTCTTTCTGCTGCAGAAAACAATGCTGTGGAAACTGCTCGTGACCACCAAGGTCACGTGGCCACAACATTATGCTTCCTCTTCAAAAACACTTCCAAGCATCCTCATGCTTACATGGTTTTGACTTCAGTAACTCAGACTGCAATTGCAGTTTTATTCAATTCCTCAGCAGGGTTTGTGTTGTAGGAATACTACATGAGTGCAAAAGCCAAAGATATCTTTCCAAGCTCTGAACTAAGGGTTGGTGATGAAACTCATTTAGTAGCAATAGACTAAAAGTTTATCAAAACAGTTACTGTGCTCCAGCTGTGTGCAGCAGCACAGTGGTGTTGTCAGGGAGGGGATACAGTTCTTCTGGTTTTCAGGACTCTCTGTGAACCTGCTCCACCCTGCTCATGACCTCCTAACTACCTACTCCGCCTGGTGACTGCACCCCTCCAGGCTGCCACTCCTGGCCGGGGATGTGGGTCAGGGCTGCTTCCACTGCCCTCTTGTCCTTAACATCGTCCCAAAGCATCCTCCTCAATACCTTTTGCTTTTTGTTTTATCCAGTAACTAGGCTGTGGAAAGGCTTCCTCAAGAAAAACACCTTAAAAACATAATACTTGGGAAGTTCTCTCTGAATTCTTTGGGTTTCAATAGCTTGAGGGAAGCAAGCTCGAAGATCAAGGAACTCAAGAGGCTTTGAGCGGCAAAATACCTGACAGGAGGTGTTAATGTACCAAAGATGTTAATAGCTGAAGAAATGAAAGAACTGTTTACAGATTCATACATATCCTGCGATTATCCTGTGTGCTGCAGAATAAGACAACTTGCTCATGAACCATTCCCCATACTGCCTATTCAGTGTAGTAGGTACTTCATTCACAACCCTTAGTACTGTGGAGAAAAATGCCTAAAAACATACAAATTGAACAAAACCACATTATTGCTGCAGGCTTGTACCTGTAAAGCTCCTGAAATATTCTCCAAGGCATGACTTACCCCATACACCTGTGGGCTGCAGCTGCTATGTTAACATTTTCCTTCAGCACCCTGGAAATTTTTATTTTTGTTTCAGAAAAACTTATTTTATGCAATAGATCCAAACATTTTGTTTTCCATCCTGCCCCAGCCAAGTTTCAACTCTCCATAACTTGGATTTCCCACAAGAGGGAGTTAGGGACATGCAGCCCAAACCACTTCATGGCACTAGTCAACCAGGGGCTTGAGGTGGGATGGCAAGAGATGGACACAAGCACTTCAGGAGTGCTGGTGTGCTCTCCATATGGCAGGAGAGGCAGAAGCAGAGGTTCAAACACAAGGCAGTGGTGAATGCCCTGCAGCAGTCACGGCCTGGAGAGGAATCCCCATTAGCCACTGAAGCTAGCTGCGAAGTGTCTGTCCTACCTACCTGCGTACCCATGGCAAAGGAGGCACTTCAGAGATTATGTTAACAGGCCAGACCTGATCAGGGCATGTGGGCTGCCTGACCTTGTGGATTCCAGAGGACCAAAGGCTTTTACAAATCGAATCCTGCCAGAAGTACAGCATATTCCAAGCACAGAATTTGTTATAAGGGCTTTTAAACGTGTCAGTGACAACTCACACACGACAACCCTTCATAAAACCCTTCCAATGGCCATTCACCCTCATTGCTAAATTGTTCTGTATTTCAAGCCTGGATTTGCTTAGCCTCAAATGCATTACACTGTTCAACTGAGTAGCCTGTTACTGAACAGCTGTTCCCCATGAAGGCAATTTACTGAAAGCTCCCTTTCCCCAAGCATTTTGATAAGGAAAGCAGGGTTCCTCAAATCATTGTCTCTGAATCCAGTGTTTTCATCTTCCTTGTGGCTATCCTCTGAGTATTCACCAATTTACCACTATCCACTCCAAACAGAGGGCATCGCCACAGGACACAACACTCCATAAGCTGCTGCTGCTGCCATGCCAAAGACACATGCAGTCCATCTTCCAGTTCCCATGCTTACGTATTACTCTTTTAGCAACACTCCACAGGAAGAGGACGTTCAGTTGATAAACCCATCAAAAGTGTAAAACCTTTTTGCAAGCTGATGCTTCCCACACTGGTCTCCTATCACAGCTAGCATGGTTCTATACTGGCCCACTAATGGATTTTGGTTTGCGTGTTCCATGGCCACCAGGTGATCCAGACAGCTGCCAGCAACTGCCGCCATTATTCAATACTTCCTCCAGTCTCCAAGTTGCCAAAAAACCTTTCAGTCTTACTTGCATGTTTTCTGATGATGATTGACAGAAGCATTAAACAGCAGAGTCAGAACATGGCACTGCAAAAACCAGGCATCTGTCAGTAACAAGTCTCAATTTATTGCTGCATTTAATTAGTTTGGTTAAACAGCTATTACAACATTACACATACGCTGTGATTTTATTATACTAACCGACTAACATCCATACGCACACCTTTACCATTAAACTCCTAATCTCATGAGAAACTGACACTGAGGAATCTCAACAGGACATTTGTTGCATAAACTGATGACAAGTTACATTAAAGAAAAGATTAAAAGCTAATTAAATCAATTCTATTCTTTAAGATACTATATTCCTAGGACCGACACCAGACTGGCAGGCATAGTTATCTGAGCTACATAATGGTGGCTAAAGAGAAAAGACATAGTTGAAAAATACATAAATAGCATGTTAACAGCAAGAAGCGGATATGGAGAAGGCTGAGGTTCTTAAAGAATTCTTTGCCTCAGTCCTCACTGGAAAATGCTCTAACCACAAGACCCAAGCCTTGGAAGGCAGACACAGGGACTGCAAGAATGAAGATCTTGGGCACACTGTAGGAGAGGATCTGGTTCAAGACCAGCTTACGAACTTGAATGTGCACAAGTCCATGGGACCTGGTGAAATCCATCCGCGGGTCCTGACGGAGCTGGCGAATGAAGCTGCTAAACCACTATCCATCATATTTGAAAAATCATGGCAGTCAGGTGAAGTTCCCAAAGACTGCAAAAAGGGAAACGTAACCCTCATTTTCAAGGAGAAAATGGATGAGCCAGGGAGCTACAGACCAGTCAGCCTCACCTCTGTGCCTGACAAAATCTTGGAGCAGATTCTCCTGGAAGGCAAGCTAAGGCACATGAAAAACAACAAGGTGCTTGGCGACAGCCAGCACGGCTTCACTAAGGGGAAATCCTGCCAGACTGATGTGGTGTCCTTCTATGATGGGGCTGTGGAACTGATGGACAGCAGTAGAGCAGTTGATGTCATCTACTTGGACTTGTGCAAAGCGTTTGACACTGTCTCACATGATAACCTTGTCTCTAAGTTGGAGAGACATCAATTTGATAGGTGAACCATTCAGTGGATAAAGAACTGGCTGGATGACCACATGCAAGGAGTTATGCTCAATGGCTCAGTGTCCAGGTGGAGACCAGTAACAAGTGGTGTCCCTCAGGGATTGGTGTTGGGACCAGTTTTGTTCAACATCTTTGTCAGTGACATGGACAGTGGGATTGAGTGCACCCTCAGCAAGTTTGCTGATGACACCAAGCT
>JASSUY010013007.1:0-28009 GCA_032466535.1 Forpus xanthops | reverse complement strand
GGGGCAGCCACAGCTTCTCTGGGCACCCTGTGCCAGGGCCTCAGCACCCTCACAGGGAAGAATTTCTTCCTAATGTCACATCTCAATCTGCCCTCTTTAAATGGAACATGATGCAAAATAAAAATGTAAGTGTCTCCCATAAAACTGTACAATGCAGAAGATGCCTGTGCACAAGCAAGGGGTGTCTGTATGTAAGTGAGTGGTGACATGAGAGGAAACTGCAAGGATGAAGAAGAAAGATGGACTTTCTGATGAACAATTTCCAATTTAATTTGCCTCCTTCCAACATTTAGGAAACACCTGAATGGGGAAAGATGAGGTTTGGAATGAAGAAAGGTTGCGTCCATTACTGCTCACATAAGCAGGTATTCTAAGAGTTACCCTGCCTGGGAAAGGGCCTTTGAATTGTACAGATCAACTTTGAAGAAAGATAGTCACTCTCTTGGTTCTTAACAAAACCATCACCTGGCCAGTTGCTCAAAGAACGAACTTGGGAGGCTAGCATCTTCTTGTCAGAGCACGTGGCATGTCAGAAGTCAGAAAGGGCATGTCACTTCACAACTTAAGTGTTAACTTTTAGCAAGAGAAACACCATGAAAGTGAAATCTGCACATCTTTCAGCACAGCAGCAGCCACAGCAATGCTCTCCGTTGGTAGCAACGTCCTCACCGTCTCACCTTGTTTGGATCATGTATAACAATAACATCTACTGTGTACTTCCAAATAAAAGAAATGTTACCTACGCTCAAGTCTAATTTTTGCCACATGTACTGAGCCACTGATCTAATATCCTTCATTTGGTACTGGATATTCTTGAGAAACAGAATCATAGCAGGCTGTGCTGAACATCCAGAAGGGAATCCAGGAGTAGCCAAGCACATCTACTGCTGCCTGGAAACACAAGTTTAAAACACCCTCCAGGATCAAAACTCCCCAGAACTTGGAGCACAGAGCTATTTAGCTCAGCATACTTTTGCCTGGTAGTCTCAACACTTGGCATACACACTTCCTTTGAGCACAAATAAGACAAGCCTTGACAGGGAACACGCATACAGAACATACTCCACAAGGTGCTCTAGTATAATTTACTGGCTCCTCACAGTTAAAGAAAGAGGTACCTAAACCAAAAAGATTATATCTTTGTCTTTAATATTGTCAATGAAATTGAAGGTGGTTTTGAACAGTGATTTTAAAATAACATGAAAACATTGAGTATTTTTAGTGTTTACTGATAAAGAAAATACCTAGACCTTTTCGTGCATTTCCAAAGCACAGCAATCCTGCCAATGCTTTGTTTCAGCATCACATCAAACTGTTTTTTAAATTCAAGTAGTCAGCAATTGAAATTCAATACCATTTGGTGGGATAGTTCTTGCCTCCAGACACCATTCTGGGAAGGAGACCATGCACTGCAGCAATCTGGAAAGCTCAGAAACAAGAGCTTGGCCTCAAAAAGCAAGTCTCACTTGCAAGCTTATCCACATTAGGCACAGGCTGGAAAGAAAACCATTCCATGATTCCCTGGCAAAGAAGAAATGGGGAGAAGAGAATCCCTGCTATGATATTCCAGTGTGACTCTAGAAATGTTGCGACATTTCTGTGAAGCTAGGTGTAAAGAAATGTATTTGGTGCCCAAGGATACCTTAAGGCTTCATTAAGTTAACATCACCCAGCTCAGTGAAAAAGCCCAAATTAATCCAGGCCCCACTCCTAAAAGGTCTGACTTAACCCTATTTTGAACATGAAAATAACTCTGAAAAAGGATGAGTTTTCTATTTGAACCCACAACAACCTTTGAGCACTTCAGCAAAGGCTGCAGGTATGCCAAGCATCCATGCAGGGCATTTACTGTCAACTCACCTACAGGTAGCATAAACTGGGGAGCAACACCAAGGCTGCATTTCATAGAATCATAGGTTAGGGTTGGAAAGGACCTTAAGATCATCCAGTTCCAACCCCCCTGCCGTGGGCAGGGACACCTCCCACTAAATCATGTCACCCAAGGCTATGTCCAACCCGGCCTTGAACACCACCAGCGATGGAGCATTCACAACTTCCCTGGGAAACCCATTCCAGTGCCTCACCACCCGCACAGTAAAGAATTTCTTCCTCACATCCAATCTAAACTTCCCGTTTAAGTTTGAACCCATTACCCCTTGTCCTCTCAGTACAGTCCTTCATGAAGAGTCCCTCCCCAGCATCCTTATAGGTCCCCTTCAGATACAGAAGGTTGCTGTGAGGTCTCCACGCAGCCTTCTCTTCTCCAGGCTGAACAGCCCCAACTCTATCATCCTGACACTAATCTCTTTCATATCACATCAAGAGGCTTTTTCAATGTAATATCTTCTAGGACTGTTTCCTTGCTGTTCCTCATCTCCTGAAAAGAATACAACATAATGAGAATGCTACAAGCTGACAGAAAAGACAGCAAACTTTCCAGCCCTTTCTTCCCTCCCTTCCTGCTTTGCCACAAGGGCTTGCTTCAGACAAGGATTTTGCCTTTTTCATCAAAATTCAGATTTATTGACCCTCCAAGTCTCACAATGACCTCTATTTTCCCAAACAAACATAACCATAAAGCTCTCAGGCTCCATAGCTGCCAAGAAGAATCAATACTGTTGAATAAAAACCAGCCTATGGACCACAGTGGCCCTTGCCTCTGCCTTGCTCAAAGGTTTTGTGCAGTTTCAGCTTGTTCTTGGATGAACCAGCTCCTGGGTAATTAGCACTTCAGATGTTCCTGTTTTTATGGGTAAACTGCCTCAGGATATACCAAAGTCTAGACACTAAGAGGTTAAAGCTGCCTGAGTCTGTGAGATATGCAGAGATGAGCAATGGGCTGGCAGCAATTGTGTTTTAATCAGTAACTCCATCTCCACCACAGCCCTACCGAATACATCCATGCTAGCCACTGCCAGCAACAGCCCAGCTTTGCCATTAGCCCACACTAAAATGACTTTCTGTTGGTTAAATACATTCATCTGACACAGTGACAAAGTCTTCTTTTCTGGACAGTAGTTCAGAAGTTGGCTGAATACAAGGATAAGGGAAAACAATGGGTAAAGGAAGGCCTATCAAGAAAGGCTATGGGTATACCGGAGTTCCTGTTGACTGCAAGAGGTTTTCAGGCTTTAACAAGAACTGCAGCAGCAATTCAGCCTTTTCACTGCCGTTCCAAGGCAAGAGAGAAATACGAGACTGCAGAGCAATCACTGGCCTGGGGCCTTCTGAATTACTGTAGACCCCTTCAAACACTGTTCATGCACAGCACAATTCCAAGAGGCTCTTGCTTCTATATGTTACCTTAAAAAACAATGTAGAATGTAAGAATAATGACCTTTTGGCCTAGTCATATTTTACATTCACTTGTAGTTTAAGTCATTGAGAATAATAGAGAATTAGGATGTCTGGTCTTGTAGGTAAAGTGAATTTAGTCCAAAGAGCATTATGGCCTAAGAGCAGCCTTTCCCTCACCCTCCCCCTTTCTCTTCTTTTGAAAACTGAGACAAGACACTAAAAGTCTCAGCGAATTCTCTTCATTAGCTCTATCTAGCAAGTGGCTGTGTTTGAGATTCATATCTACAGAAAAGGCCCAGAACACACAACAGATCCATCAACATTTTCAAAGGTGAATGAATAAAGCACTCAGAGAGCAGAGCAGCTGTTTCAATTACAGCATTAGCAGCCCGAGCCCTAAGCACTCGGAGCTCCTGAAAGCCCAGAGGTGGGTAGGGAATGGAGCCATCTCTATGGATTCTAATTAAAAGACAAAGGCCAATTGCACATTCTGAGCAAGAAGGCAGTGAATGCTCTGGTTGCAGTTGGTCATTTTCTGTTTCAGCTTTCCAGAGTTTTGGGTTTGCTTTGCAAATGTGAACAAAGTCCTCGCAGAGTATGCCATGTACAAGCAACTCCAGCATTCCCACCCTGCTCTTTTACATGTTTTCTAAGTCCTACTTCATGACAAAAGGGAAAAAATTAAGTGCCTTCTCCTCTCCTGTCCTACTTTCACAAGGACAAGTTCGTATCCTGAGGCACTTAATGGACGCAAAAAGTTCATTTCTAAGCAGGTAATGTCTCATGTAAATCATTGCTTCATCACAAGAGAAACGGTGAATGTATATATTACATTTCATGCCTACTGATGCAAACCATGTAAATTCAAGAACTCGCCTTAGATCTTTTGTTAGTCAGACATCTAAGTTCTCAGGCAACAATGATTATACAGAAAATAATGGAATTGGCTCAAAAGCACATGCAAAGATTCCTCCCTTGAGGGAATTTCTGTTCAAACACACACAATTTGATTTTACTAAATTCTGACTAAACAAAAAAAGTCAGTTTTGTTCCTCTGACCATACTGACACACCAGCATAATGTAGCTACTGCTGGGACCAGACCGGTCAGTGTAGCGCTGTCGTGTAATGTAATCCCCTGAGCCTGAAAAGGAGGTGCCAGGGAAAGGCACTCTGAGGTCCTCAACATACCACTAAAAAAAGCTTCGGATATCCACTTACTATGAAAGTGAGGAAGCAGAGATGCAACACACAGGAGTCCACTGTAAGACTCTGCTAAACGCTCACACAAATTACAGCCAGAGTTTAAAGCAGAGGATGTGGCAAGTTCAGCAGCAACACTTCCTAGGATGGATGGGGCAGGCCCTCTTCTGCCAGAAGCCCTGACCTGTCTCCATAAACACCCCACTCCAGTCAACTCAGACATGAGTTAACTGCCAGTAGAAGAAAGATATCTCAACTCTGCAGCCACACAAGAAGGAATAGCTTCCAGATACTTTGATAAAGAGGCATTAAATGAATAGCTTAGATAATGACAGTACGGATTGGAACATCTGACAAGTCGAGGCTGAGAGAGTCGAGATTGTTTAGCCTGGAGAAGAGAAGGCTCAGGTATCATCTTGCCAATATGTACAGATGCCCTGCTTTGGGCTAGACTATATGATTTCCAGAAGAGCCCTTCAACCTCAGTCATTCTGTGACCCTGCAAAGGTAGAAGATACTCCACAAAGATCTCTTCTTTGCCATTTTCTTTAGCAAAGCCTGCTGGTTTACTGGTGCTCCCTGATCAATGGTACTGGAGGCTCAATAGGCAGCCATAACTTCAAGTTTTCTTTTCCAGCTATAGACTCATGCTTTGGTTGAATGAACCTAACTTGCACTGAAACAGGACACATGTATAAGGAAATGCATACTATTATCAGCTTATTGAAGTAAGCTGTGCTTTGCTCCTGCTGATGTAGACCTTGAAAATGCAAAGAGCTAGAAAATCATCAAAAGTTATTAATGAAACTGCTCTCAGATGTTTCACACTTGCCCCCCTCTGAAATTAACTGCAGAGTGAAAGAAGCATTTTCTTGTTAAATGTGCAAAAATTAGTAAGTCTCAAGCAGCTACTCCCCGGAGGGAAACACTTCAGACCCTATTAAACATTCTGCTTTGTGCTCCGTTTACCTTGCACTTTGTTTTTCTGGCCACTATTCCCTATTAACAGGGAAGAAAGAAATGAGAAAAGGTTGTTTCTTATCATTAAATGTTGCAAACCTTGGTCCCCTCTGAAATTAATTTGGAAACAGGGCACTGGAGAACATGGGCAGATCATACCCAGGACAGGAAGTTCATCTGCTGATCAGATGTCAAAAGAGCAAGAGCCAATGAGAAGGAGAAAGGAGGAGGTGAAGAACCATAGCATCGGCAAGCAAGGTATCAGCAAAGTACAGACAAGCACATGAATAAGAGCAAGATGACCAAAATCCATTGAGTAGCACTAACTGCCTCAAACACAGCGACCCAGAGGCAGCCAAGCCTGTGACCACACTCACACTGTGGTTATAGTCTGTGGTTCACATGAGATGGGAAACCAGGTACTCCCTGAACACTTCTGGATGAAAACAACAGCTTAGTGCAAGACAAACTAAACAGTGTATTTAAATACGTGAAGATCAGCGTGGCCTGGCTCTCGCTGTATGTAAGCTCCTGCCTCAGCCTTGTATTGTTTTCCCTTTTTTTACCCCTTGGGATGCCAGGGCACAGCCATCAGTCAGAAGCAGAACACTCTGTTCTGTTCAGCATTCTCTATAGGGCACCAGGAAACCCATGAAACATTTGAGGAAGAGAGCAGTTGAAAAACAGAGTGATCTTTCTACGGTGGAAAACTGACTGGCAGAATTATAGTCCAGAGGAGACCTCAGCTGCTGTACTTTTCCTGAGACAATCTTTATGAATAATGCTGTACTTACAACCTTCCCAGAAATATCTGTTAATATCTGAAAGAACACGGACCTGAACCTTAAAGGTGTGAATCAGAAATCCCATCTAAAAATGCCTGAGGAAAAAAATACTATACCAAACGGAGGTTTAAGAGTGAATTTCAAACCCATCATTTTCTGGGAAACAGGGGACAGAGATGGGGACCCATGAGAAAGGAAAAGAAAAAAGAATGGAGAAAAGGTGAAGGTGGCAGATTGAAGACAGGACATAGCCTCCTGAAATAAGCAATCTGTGTAGAAATGGGTGAGACTAGTGAGCTTCAGTTCATTTGAAGAGGGAAAAAAAAGCTCCATTACAGACCAGAAAGGCACAGACTAATGCTTCAGCTCCTGCAGTCCTAGTGATTGTTCCCAGTCTTATGTTCCTAACTTTAAGTCATATGTTTTAACTCAGCCAAAAGCTGATGGTGATCAAAAGCTGCTTGCTTCTAACAGCTTTTTAGAGTCAAAGAGTTCAGCACAGCCAAAGCCTGCTACCCCCTCCTTTTTATTTCTTTTTCTTAACTGTCATGTCTCTAGATTACTAACCCTGATATAGGTTTTCATCCTCTGAGGATAAATTGGACCTGGATGTTGCACTACTGTTTCAGCCAGGTCTCTAAATTAATTCTAAATATGAAAAGAAGTCAATCCTGGTTTCATGCAAAAGAACTACAAAATTCACTTGAGTTCAATAATCTCTCATTTCTAAACCTATCCTAAAGAAAAAGTAATGGGCATTTGTGGATTATGCATCAGTAACAATATCAAGGCGTCAACAGAAAGGTAGGTACAAGGCCAGGGCAGCTGAGTCAAAAGAAGTTAGGCGAGGTTCAGAGAGAAGGAAAACTTCCAAAGAGAGGAACAAGCGACACATGCAGACCTAATCACAACAGACAAGGATGAGGCATTCATATTTACGTGATGCTTGAAGTACAAAAGATGAAGATTCACATTCTCACTGGAGCTCTTCCTTCCCCATTTCAGGGCAAAGTTCTCTTGAAAACTATGCTGGGCATCTGTGCAGACTGTAAAGACTAAATAATTTTCTTGCTGCTAAAAATTATTCTTGCATTTTAGGACTAAAACATACTGGCACTGCAGGAAGGCATCTGTGAATAAATGGAACACTTAAGTCTTCAAAGAGGGTAGCTCCACTTAATGCATTAAAACCAGCTAAAAAGTGCCATAAGCACACGGAATGTCTGCAGCCTTTAGGGTCATGCCTAAAGAATGATGAAAAGGGGCATGACTGCTGGCCAGCTCGAGGATTACCACCAGCTATGTTCTATTGTGCCAACCACCACAAGTGGGGCAATGACAAACTCAGCAAGTATTTGTACAAGTTTCCCATAAAGTTCAGATTCCCATCTAAATCCTTCTTTCTTATATGAATAGATTTACCTACCCCCAGCCCTAATCCAAACCAAGTTTCTTGATAGGGCCTTTGGAGTGCTGTAACAGTTTTCTCCTAAATTGTTTTGCTTATGCATATTCTCTTTATCTCTCTTCACTTGGATAGAGCAGAGAACTACAGCTGAATAATTTCTATTCTGCAGAGGTGGGTTTCTGTGGGAATGATGTATGAAAGCAACAGGTGGCCAGAAAAGCACTTTAAGATGTTCTTTCAGCAAAGCCTGTTAAGAAAGTGCAAACTGACAGTGTGGAGCAGCTGTGCCCAGCCTGCGGCAGACACTACAGCTTTAAACACTCAGCAAAACCTGCCAGCACCAAAAATAAGTTCTCCAACACACATTGGAGAACTTTTCCTTCAACAAACGCGCCATTAACTCACTAGGGATTCCACTCAGCATTTGCTGGGAAAAGGACTCCAACAGTATCACTTAAAATTACTATCTGGTGTGGAATTAGGGATGAAGTCACCATTATAAAGAGAATTTATTCTTTCAACCAAAGACATTAAAGTTCTCAGCTGCAGATGCAGCCTTCTTTTTAGGGGATGACAAAGGAAAGCTAAACTTGAGCTTCAACTCCTTGAAACTCTTGCAGTGAAGGTGTACCTTTACAGATAGAGGTGGGATGGGAGAAGACACTCCAAAACATTTTAAAACACTTGAAAATTATGCTGGGATACAAACCCGGAATTAGAAAACAGTCACAACTGTTTTTCACCACAGCTTTGCTATTTAGAACTGTGACACTCTGCACAAGTGAGAACCAGCTATTTTCAATATAAGGGAAATTCTAAGAGAAAAGAAAAATAACATCACAGTTATTTATACCTATGAAGAGGCTCTTGACACATGAGGATTCCCAACTTCCAAACATTTGTCTTAAGGAACAAAAAAGAAGCCTTGGTCTTAGCACTGTAACAATCGAGCAAAATTAGAAGCAGTAAAATGACACATTAGTGGGCATTTAGCATTATTTGGATCATTCCTTTTGGATGCTTCAGGATTAAAATACATACTAATAATTACAATTCTTGTAAACTGATGACTAAATATAGGTATGTGCCTACAAAAGGCTTCAACATCATTCCACAGAAAAAAATTAAAAAAACTTCCAAACCAGGCAAACCATGAAACTAGCAAAACTTGGTTTAGGTCTAGATTCCACTATATATATATTATATATATATGTGTATATATATATATATATATAAAATATATTTGGTTACCAAATATTATTAGCTATCTATACCCTATTGCATTATAAACAACAATAGTTTCTAATAATATGGCAAGAATCCACTCACAATGCTGAGTTTTACAAATCCCTGATCTTATAGCAACAGCACAATATGGTCTTTGAAAACATGATGTTGTTGGTAGCATTGTGATGCAATTTATTCATAAGTGAATTCTGGCCAGCAAGCAGACGTTGCTCATTTTGCTTTTTCCAGCATCACTTCTCAGCAGAAAACAAACTGCTTCCTCAGGCAAGGACATTTGTACTTCGATCAAAATTCTGTGAAAAGATAATTTTCAACATTGTTTGATCCCGCCTCTGCTCAAGAACTCATGCTGTAGGATAAAAAGCAATTTCCTGAGCACAACTTCAGGCTTCACATCACTGACTTCTTCTTTAACAAGAAACTAATGTGGAAAGCTTCAGTATCATTTGTAGTGTGCCAAGATATTCCTTTCCAACATTTGTTTGGTGCTTTTCATCCAGTCACAAAGGCTCATTCCAAACAGGTGCTGGTTATGAGCGTACTGGTCGGCTAGGAAAAAGTTCTCACCTTCCTGTACCTACATGCAGTCAAAGCAACGGCATGGTGGACTTAATACATGAGCAGGGATCTGGAGGGGTGAACTGCCCTGTGTTTGGCATGGGCTCAGCAGGAGGTGTTAGCCTATGGGCACTACAAACTACTCAAAACAGCTCCGAGACAGGTACAGCTGCTGAAAGTATCACTCTCCTAGGCTATCCTTGGTCCACCCTGTCCCTCAGGGAAGGTGCATAGTAACTGCTCACATGTTCCTTGTTCTTGTTCAAAATGCTTCATTTTTCTCACTGTTACTCAAAACTGCTCAATGGTAATCCTTATTCTTTCTGCTTAAAGAAGTATTAGAAAAAAACTTCCCAAAATCTGTATCTATCTCAAAACAAGCTCATTTCTGACTTTAACAGATGAAGTTCAGTGAAGGTAGACAGTAAAGTACAAGCAAACATGGTGACAAGTGAAACAAACTGCAAAATACAGTTTGAGTTCAAAGTAATTACCTTTGGATCAGAGATCTTAACATTTCTCTAGGGAAAATCAAATACTCATTACATGTTCAAGCAATGATTTAATTAACCAAAATCTTGAAATGCTTATAACTTACACAATGGTTCAAGACGTTTTATTTTTTGCCTTATACATAAAAATGTACCCATCAAGACCACTGCACAGACACACAGATATTTCAGTAATTCAAGTGTCTGTGTCCTGTCCTGGGTGACTCAAAAGACATCTTAAATGGTCTTCAAAATAAGGAGAGAGGAAAAGAGGGTGGGAAGAATTCATTTCCACTAACAGCATTGTAATACCTTGATGCTCTAAGCAAGTCTGAGGCACCTCTCTGTGCAAAACACGGTAAAGACACTGTGCAGATACACGTGCTCCAAGTACTTGAACTAGGAGGCTGCAGGTCTCCTTTCTTTCACAATCCAGTACTGTACTGCCATTGCTAACTCTCACATTTTCATCAGCTAACCTGTTTCAATTGAAAATCTATTCAAACTGATGTTCCTATTTCCCCAGTTTTTATTTGAAAGGAAAAAATAATTTGCAAAGTTTCACTTTGAGAAAGCTTTATATGTAAGCTTTAGTACAATTCCCTCGGCATACCTCCATCATGTTTTAGCTTGGCTGTGTTTTACTGATAATCCTGGCCATTATCTTTAGAGCAATTATGGAGTAAAGACAGCACTACCAAGTGTTTGTGCATTGCCCACCAGCCTGATCCAGCTATGACCTTAACAGCAGCTTTTTATTAAGAAGCAGAAAAAGCAAGGTTGGTATCCAGCAACTCTTTATTCCTTGACCTACCCACTTGCACTGCAAACAAGACTGCCAGGTTATGTCAGGTGTAAGGGAGATTACTGTGATCTGGGCATCAAGCCATAGGCTTCTCAAAAGCAGGCAGTGAGATCTGGTTGAACTTCACCCCTGATGAAGGCAGCGATAAACACACCTGCTTCACTGGGACAAGAATCAAACAAATAATCATACTTTGGAGAATCCCACCTGGGTTCATTAGGAGACATGCCAAGTTCACCAACTCATTTCAAAACAAACTGAAGAGCCTTTGGAGAAAACCAATTTTCATTCTGCACAACAAATAATCAAGTGTTTAAAACCTCTCAATTTTCCTCACATAAATAATACAGTATTTCCATTTTCTATTTAACTCTCTCATGGTTTAAGCTCAGCTGGTAACTCAGCACCACACAGCCATTTGCTCACACTGCCCCCCTCCTTGAGTGGGATGGGAAGGAGAATAGAAAGAGTGTAAACCCCACAGGTTGAGATATATACAGTCTAGTAAGTGAAGTACAATATAACAGTACTACTAATAGTGATAATAAGGGAAATAACAAGAGAAAAATAATATAAAATCAGAAGGAGAATGGACAAACAAGCAATAAAAAACAATACAACTGTTCACCACCCATGAAGTGATACCCAGCTTGACCTGAGCAGTGATCAGTCTCATCTGGATGATTCCCTGCCACTTTCTATACTGGGCATGACGTGCCGTGGTATGGAATACTGCTTTGGCTACTTTGGGTCACCTGTCCTATCTCTGCTCCTTCCTGGCTTCTTGAGCCTCTCCTCAATGCAGAGCATGACAGACTGAAAAGCCTCTGATCAGTGTAAATGCTACTGAACAACAACTAAACCATCAGTGTGTTATCAGCATTGTTCTCAGACTAAAGCCAAAACACAGCACCAGCTGCTAAGAAGAAATATAACTCTATCCCAGCCAAAACCAGGCCAACTCCCAGTTACCCTAACCTAATCAGGGAACAGCTCACAACCTGATCCTGAACTTCAACAAAACTCCCATGATCAACCAAATCAACCCATTAACTGCAGTGTCTCATGCATCTATATGGCACTTAAGACATCACACACACACGCCAGAAAACCAACATTAGTCAGAGCCTTAACACCTCCTAAATCCCTCAAAGATAACTTGCAAACTACGATTTACAGTAGGCAGTTATCTTGGAGCTCTTTGACTCAAGGCACTTAAGAAGCACACTCTTCCAGCCCACAACGAAAAGTTCTTGTGGAGTAAAGCACCACAGTTGATGTTCTGCAGCACGGCTGAAATAGCAAAGCACTCACTGGCTGTTAAGTAGCTCTAATTGAGCTGGGGGCCTACCCTTCATTCGATACAGGTGTGCATTTTCACCTAAACCCTTTCTGTGAGAAACCCCCTTTCAAGCAATCCAGAGCCAGCCCTGTAAATACCTCTCTCCATCTGATTCTCTTATAATTAAAGATTACAGAGGACACCTGCTGGGCATGTTTCCCTCTGTACAATTCAGTGCTCAGGAAGCCTTCTGTTGTTAATCAGCACTGATTACCGATCTCTCTGGTGGTAATTGGTGTATCATGCTGCAAACCACAGCTCAGGGAGACATACAAAGTTTCAATAAAGGGCATGAACCATAATCCTAGTTTCTGATCCACATGGATCCACTCCAGCACCACAACAGTTAGTTAATGGTCACAGTACTATCATGTGACAGAAGGAAAGCAAATTTTGTTGCTTTACAAGACTTTAGTACATGTCTTTCTGTAACACATCTTGCTTAAATCATAGAATCATGGAATGGTTTGCAACGGACCTTAAAGCTCATCCAGTTCCAACCCCCTGCCATGGCATTGGACACCTTCCACCAGAGCAGGTTGTTCCAAGCCCCATCCAACCTGGCCTTGAACACTGCCAGGGATGGGGCAGCCACAGCTTCTCTGGGCAACCTGTGCCAGTGCTTCACCCCCTTCACAGGGGAAAATTTCTCCCAAGGCAGTGTCCTAAAATCAGAAGTTTTATGTTGTCAGCATCAAACTCGGTTAGAGAGTGAATGCACTGGCAAACACAGCTCTTGAAGCCATCAATCCAACAATGCTCTATTCTTTCCAAGTTTTCACTGCTTCATAAAATCTTTACATCTTTTCTTGCCTCAGAATAAAAGCTGTATGTTAAAAAAATCTTAAAATAAAAAAGTCACTTTTCCCGAGGGAAGGAGACAGTTTTCCCTCTAGTAAACATGGGCTGTTACCTTCAGATGCATCCTAAAACAGGAAAAAGAACAATATGAGAAATTCTGGGTAGGAGGTGTGCTGTGGCTTTAATGGCAAAACCTCCCACAGTACAGGAAGAACATAACCCAATCATTGGATTTTTAGATGTTGGGAGCAAGCGGATGGGACAGAATTTTGACCATCTTTTCCCAAGTGTGCCAGAAGCTAAAGCCAAATGCTCAGTTGGTATTTTATGTTCTAACAAAGAAAAGCTGGAAAAACATGTGCTGTACAAATTAAATATCTATGGGAGGTTACCCTAGAAGAAAAGATCTTAGCTTGCAAGTAAATCCTTAGATTAATAATGTTATCAGATGCTGGTGGTGTTCAAGACCAGGTTGAACAAAGCCTTGGGTGGCATGGTTTAGTGGGAGGTGCCCCTGCCCATGCAGGGGGTTGGAACTAGATGATCTTCCAACCCTAACTGTTCTATGATTCTGTGGGTCTATGATTTCTACCTGTTGTTTGGGAATTTAACCTCTGTGTTAGGACAAACAGAAAGTAAAAAGAAAAGCAAAATGAACAATAACTATGCATAGTTCTAATTCATCATTCCACTTTTGAGTGACTTTGAACTTGAGTGCATTGAGGCAGGGGAAGGTGGGAGCTGTTTTGTCCATGTCCCTTTCAACACAGACATAGAACTAAGCTACTCTGATTTGTGGTCCTAAGTAAATCTGTTCCATGCAACTACACGAAGGCTGCTTAAGATCTCAAAAATGTTGATAGTGTTTCTCAAAAACTGGTCTTGCCCAAAACTCTGGAACACTGCTGGACAGTGCTAAGGACAGTGGCTAAAATGAACCTTTATTTTAGCTTAGAAGGTCAAATCAAACCAATCATCAGCATGAGAGCATTTTGAAATGCACCCCTCTGTGGTACCTGTTTCAGTTTCCATAACATAGTGAATACCTGCAAGGAAAAAGCAAGCGTGAGAGTGAGAAAGGTTCTTCGGATGGGATTATTCACTCCCTGGTTCAGCGAGTGCCCAATATTGGTTATTTAAACTGATACTGCTGACAGAAGAAATCAGAGCTGTAGGTTCAACGCACACTGGCACTGGTGGTGAGACCTTCTCTAAAATCCAAGTTAAGTTTTGCCCCATTCAAACTTCATAGATCACAATTTAGGAAAATGCTACTGGCTGTCAGAAGCAGTTCTTTTCCTCTTCAGCATTTTCTTTCTCTTCCTCCTCTTTTCTTTACCCAGTGTTGCTGGTGTAAGGAGGAAGAGAAGTGGATCAGCACTTCAGTAAGATCAGGCAATAAAACTGTCTTCCAACTTTGGTTTCTTTTTTAATTAAAAGCTAATTATGACATTGTTTTTGTCACGCTCTTTTTACAACAGCCAAAAGGTTGAAAACAGAAGAAACGTTTGGTCAGTGACTCATCTCTCTGTGAGGCACAGAGAAACTCCAGAAGAGTTTTATTCAGGGGTTTTGTTTCTTTCTTCTCTCCCATCTTTCACTACCAGATCAGGCCTTCCCTTGTGCTGGAAGGCTCATTGGGTGGGAGGTCATGACTCCACAAAAGTTCCAACCTCGCTGCAGAAGCAGCCTCGAGGGCATATTAAGTCAGGAAGACACAAGGTTTATTTTCAGCTTCAGAGAAACAAGGTTTAGGGGAAAAAAAATGCAGAAGCTGTCTGCCACTCAGCTGAAGAACCTGCAGCTGTGGCAACTGTGGTAACAGGGCTCCCCCAGACCAAAAGATAAGAAACAAAGATCTGGTTTTGCTTTTCTCCTACCTCAGAAATACAACCCTACCCCTCCTTTTAGAAAGTGGCAGGAGGGAAGGATGGGAAACTGAAATGTTCTTTAAAAGTGCTGAACATAACACATTTTTTTGAATAAGGGTAGTAAAATCCTGGTATGGGCTGCCCACAGAGGTGGTGGATGTGCCACTCCTGGACACATTCAAGGCTAGGCTGAATGCGGCTCTAGGCAGCCTGATTTAGTTGAAGATGTCCCTGCTCATTGCAGGGGGGGTTGGACTAGATGAACTTTGAAGGTCCCTTACAACCCAAACTTATAGCCCAAACTGTTCTGTGATTCTCTCCACTCACCACCTTCGAACTAATTCAGTGCCCACCACAACCCAGGTGCTGCTGAGGAAACACGTGATAAAAGCAGAGGAGGCTGAAGAGATCTGGAGGGTGTTTCTGCTGTCACAACAGCAACCAGGCAGCCTGCTTTCAAACTGGCTGTTGGAAGGGTGGCTCTGTCACCCACAGGAGCTGTAGGTAAGCATGTGGATATCATAGAATCATAGAATAGTTAGGGTTGGAAAAGACCTTAAGATCATTTAGCTCCAACCCCCCTGCCATGGGCAGAGACCCCTGGGAAAGAAGAACAGCTTTCAGGAAGATCTTCAGCTTGTCTTCACACTGCTTGTCCCTGTAGTGTATCGGATTTGGTATGGTTCAGAGATGATCCCAATTGCTTGTTTTCTTTTCTTTTGGGGTCCAGTTACAGTTCTGTAGCTCTGAAGAGAATCAGCCCAAGAACATACCCCAGGGTTCTCAGGTCTCTTAACATCCTTTCCTCAAGTACCACAGGTCACTGCAGATGCAGGTGAAATTAGAAGACTCTATGGATGGGGGCTGTGAGGCACAGACTGACAACTTCAATCAGCTTCAGGGCTTTGAAACACAGAATACCACTCATTATTTCAATGTTTGCTCAAGTCTATATTATTTTCTTGTTGCTTTCCTGTTCTCTCCTGAAAATCATGCTGGACTATTTCAAGCCTACATTCTTCTGGAGTTCACATAAATATGCCTTGAGCAAGGCTGCAATGAAAGGCTAATCTTTCTATGTTTATAATGATAAAATATTAACAATTCCTATTTCGGAAGACTGCAAGCGGATGGCAGCAGCACAGAATGAAGAAAAATGTCCTAATTGGAGCAGAATTATAGACATCTACAAAATTACTCAATTTTTGCAGTCCAAAATATATAGGGAAAAGATTTATAGGGAAAAGCTATATAGGGAAAGATGTAATCTAACCTTAACATGTCTTTTGTTTCCGTTGCTGAAATCTTAGATGTTGAAATAAGGCTTCTAGTTAGGCCTTACTGTGCATTAAACATGGCAGATTCTGTTTTCAATCATGCTATCATGAAAAGAAGGACCACATTAACTGATTCAATCTGGATTTAGACCTGTTTAACAACAGACAGAGCAATGACAGAACGGCTGTGCTTAAAAACGTAGCACACCTAAGGTGAAAAATCACACTATGTAAATAGACTTTCAATGATTAATGTAATTTGCTCTACCTGCCATTTAAAGAGAGATTTACTTTTTTCTTTCATTTAAGTGATAAAGATAAGATCAGATCACACAAGACAAAACTCTTTCTGTTTTTTCAAGCAAAACTCTTCTGTGCCAGGAGGGATTCCAAGCAGCTTAGTGGGCGTCTTTGCCTATGAAAAACTTGCATTTAGCATGTGCCAGAAACTCCTTCCACACAGCTCTAGGGAAAGCCAGTATCACCTCAGAGAACAACATTATGTAGTTCTGAGTATCTTTGCTTTCGAGGTATTTAATGACTTATACTTTTGTTTAAAGCAGAATGATCACAATCAGGCAAGTGCATTTTTCATGCTGACAGAGACAAAGAACTAAGCACTCACCAAAGCAGCAACGTTATATGAAGGAACAGGTAAGAAACCATTTTCAGGAAATCAAAACATGAGTTACAATGCCAACATTAGAGTGGAGCAGCTCATGGATGCAATCTTAATCAGTTCATTGAAAGATAAAAGGGAAAATATAGAGGCATAAGAGGTTTCACTGGTGCTTCCTCAAGCCTCATCTACTGAGCTCTTCAAATGAACTGTACAATACAGCCAGCCAAGACCTGGTTAAGAAATAACTCCTTTTCAAGAAGTGCCGTTCTGTTGAAGCGAGAGCTTCTCCTATGAACATACTGTTCAGCTGGGAAATAAGAATGCCGGCAGAGTGTTATTTGAAGGAGAAATCCCCCTTCTCCTCACACAAAAAAGATATAGTAAAATGAAACTGTGGAATGACAAAGCTATTGGATAAGGGCTCAGATAAGCTGCACTTTTGTAATGCCTGTATTCACCAGGAACTATTAAAAAGTTTACAATATTTATGACTGGAGATACTAGAATGACTTATTAATGTTTTCCAACATCTGTCATACATGTGAATTTCAATTTTGGGGAATCCTGGGGGTAGATTCCCATCCAGTCTGAGGTTTTCCACAATAAGCACTTGCCTCAAGCAAAGAACAGAAAGAAACAAAAATTCCCAGGTGAATTATTTTCTCTGGTTTGTTGTCAGGAACAGGTCTACTATAGCCACACCTCATTCCTTTCCTACAACTGCTTGAATCTGATTTGAAATACAGTCCCTGTCTCTGCTAGGTATGCTTTTCAAAATCTTATCACTTACCGTTCCTAAATGCTTTGGGCTACAAGAAGTGACCCAAAAAGTGAATAAAGATGGACTGTATCCATCTATATAGGAACAACAGCTTCTCAAAAACATACCAATGCAGGTTTTTGCAAGCTTCCACGAGCCCCTTTCTTTTTCTGCCCAGATCCAGTCTTTCACAGGAACTCGGAGGACAAAAGGCTCTGAGCAGCAATAACGAAAACTCAAACTTTTAGCTCTGTAGCATATGTTTGTGTCTCCCTCCCAGAAAGTGTACTAAGATGGAACCCTCACCATGATCCCTTTCTTTCAGCAGATAGTTTAAGAGGATTTTATTTTGTTTGTTAAGACATTTAGTGATATAAGGCAGGGGTTGCCTTTTGTGAACTAAAGGCTGACTCCTGCCAAACAGAACCAACCCACCAGTAGGATACCACACAACTCGCAGAGGGCAACAAGTCATTAGAAGACAGAACAGTTGGAGGCAAAAGAGCTGGGCAACGCACTGATTCCCAGGTGCTGAATAAAGGACTGTCAGGTTCACAGTCTTGGTTTAATCCCTGGCAGAGTCCTGTTTCACTTCTTAGAGGACACTCATGTTCAGAACCCCCTGCTCAGAGGTTATTTCTGTGTGCATTAGATACTCCCTAGTGCTTTCTTTTGAGAAACTGGTTGAATCAACAGTATGCTGTGAATTATGCCCATTCTTTGAGAGACTTGAAGAGACAGCCCTTGGCATTTGGCTACAGAATGCCCTTGATTTAGGAAAGCATCAGATGCAATGACCTGCACTGGGAGTTGTACCTAGAGGCCTGCTGGTGGCAACAGCCTAAAATCAGTGTACTAAGATGCTTCTGCATTCCTTTGGAACAGGCTAAGAAGCATTCAGAAGAAAGCATCAGATATATCTGTAGTTAAAGAAGCAGCAAAGTCAGAGAGGGGTAAGTCCCTGGTACAAATAATCAGAGAATGAAATGTCTAAGACATGCTTCAAATTAAACATCACTACAGAAATGACATTAAAAACTGTGGACTCTGTTTTTGCCTGACCAGTTAATTTCCTGCATTCTCAAGGTTAACACTTATCTATTCTCATTACACCAGTAACATTACCAATTGCATTGAGCTTCTAATAACCACTGCATAAAACAAGGGAATAAATCTCAAAATACAAAGAGACAATGGAAGCTGAGGGAGACTTTAGTGCATATGTTATTTATATCCACAGTACTTGGGAACAAAAGGTGTTAAATGTTTTAGTTCTCCCATGACAGATTGATACTACAGTTCTGAATGTTTCACAGAAACAAAATGAGAAAACAAAACCCCACAATCACTTCTTAGTTTTGCTTGTATGCATGTGTGTGCACAGGTGTTCATGCAGGAGGAAAGGGTGACGAACTTTCCACCCGGAACATAAAGACACCAAAGAACTAAAGACAGTTTTCCACAGGTGATTATTAACTGACTTAAGAGACAGTGAGCTGGAAAATGAATGACCTGACCCTGTGTGACCCTCTTCAGCCGTGACAGGTCACAGTTACCATTAATGTACTGCAAGGTATGTTACTAGACATACCTTATGAGAAGTAACTGGGTAACTTACTTCTCCCATCATCAGCTGACAAGAACAAATACAATACTAAACAGAGTTCAGGAACAACCAGGCATAAAGGAGCCAAGAAGAGCCAGAATTCAAGCACTTTAATCGGTTAGTGACTTCATCAGCTGTCATAGAAGGTTCTAGCGAGAACTTGTAACAGTGTTCTGGGCCTGAAAGGAGTTCCAGGAAATATGGTCAGTGACTTGTCACAAGAGGGAATGACTTTAAACTGACAGAGGGGAGATTTAGATTAGACATTAGGAAGAAGTTCTTCCCTGTGAGGATGTGAGGCACAGGGTGCCCAGAGAAGCTGTGGCTGCCCCATCCCTGGCAGTGTTCAAGCCCAGGTTGGACAGGGCTTGGAGCAACCTGCTCTAGTGGAAGGTGTCTCGGCCCGTGGCAGGGAGTCGGAACTGGATGAGCTTTAAAGGTCCCTCCCAACCCAAACCCTTCTATACACCCCCACTTCCCAAAGCTCAGGGGAATTGTAGCTTCAGAAATCTCTGTGTCTTCCTCTTCCTTAATTAAATTGAGATGAGTAAATAAGAAATACAGCACATGGAATGTTTTGACATCCCTCAGGAAATCTACTGGTTATTTTCACACAGTACTAAGATACTTTAAAACAGGGTATTTGCTCCAGGCTCTGCACATTTATTCAATATGGCTTTGTAGGTCATTTTACAGAAGGACAAAACCCAGAAATATAGAGCAGGAGTCAAACTTGTAGTCTTTGCCCTGAAAAAGACATGCTTTAACAGTACAAACAGAATTTGAAAGAACAACTATTATGTCTGGATTTTGACAGTTCAACTAAAACCTAAACCTAAGTTCTGCTCTGATGAAGTTTCAAAGCAATTAGACCCTGATCCTGAAAAATCTCAAGATCTGTGATTTTTAAATGCTAAATACATAAAAAAATCCAATAGATGTTAGAAGGGCAGTCATAACAGTGCATGCAGTAATGACTGTTATTAGATAGTTATACACCTTCCACACCTCGTTTAGTTTTAATTTCAAGGCAAAAGACATTACAACAAACAAAACGTGGGCTACTCTGGGATAAGGTATTGTATTTATGTAAGAGTTAAAGAATGAAGTGCTATTCTCATAAGAGTCTTACACCTCTGTATAAGGTAGTGAAATGACAATGCTGAATTTTGGTCAACCATACTGGGAGCAGAGGGTGAGTAATACCCAGCAGGAACAATCCTCAGTTTATATCACTTTAATAATCCTGTTAACAATAAATTAGGCTTGACCAAAACTATAATGATGCATTTCCTGTAAATAAGATTTTAAAATGTTTACTCTGTAACCTCCAAGGAGCCACTAAAATTACTGCTGCTGCAGGCCTTGTTACAGCCTGGTCCAGTTCAGTAAACCATATTATTCTGTGGATGGGGAGAATTACACCACTCCAAAAGTCATTTTTGCCTTGGGGATAATTAAATACATATCATACCTTAAAGTTACAGCACCAGGAAGCCTCTGTATATTGAACTACTTTAATTAGAATGCAGTTTACATATTTCTCAGCCCCAGTTTGCTGTCTTAAACATGCTGGGGAAAAAAATTAAAGATGGCTAAAATTCCTCCTTCCATTGTTTTACTTTGCTTAAATTACTGTTTAGAAAGATTACAATGAATCGGGCCCCTAGAGCCAGAACTTGTCACTTACAGACTGGGGAGTAGTTTCTACTTAGAGTTTACTGCAAGGCAAGCCCTATAACCCTTCTGTTTCAGCGGAGTTTGCTATAGGGTTGGAAATACGCAGTCACAACAAACTGAAGAAACACTAGCAACAGGCCAAGAGAAGAAACTTCAGCTTTGTTCCTATTAAGCTCCCTCTCTTAACAGGGGACAGATTGAACTCTACAGTGATTCACAGCCCAGCCTCTGACTCCAGCAATTCGGATTAGATGTTCTTTGAAATCTATACTTTTTTGCATTATTAATAGGACACAGTTATACTAAATGAAATGGGATAGTAAAGACATCTGGGATATGCAAATAAGCAAGTAATACGAAAGTGTGGTGGAATGCTGCATGCAGTAAAGGGTTCACATCGTGCACTGACACCCTACATTAAGTACTGTGTTCAGTTATGGGGCTGCAACCACAAGAAGGATGTGCATCTGCCAAAATGAATCCAGAGGAGGCCATGAAGATGCCCTGAGAGCTGGAGCAGCTCTGCTCTGCAGACAGGCTGAGAGAGCTGGGCTGGTTCAGTCTCGAGAAGAGAAGGCTCTGGGAAGACCTTAGAGCAGCTTCCAGCGCCTAAAGGGGCCAACAAGAAATCTGGTGGGGGACTTCTGACAAGGGACTGTAGTGACAGGATGAGGGGGAATGGATTTAACCTGACAGAGAAAGATTTAGATCAGACATTTGGAAGAAGTTCTTCCCTGTGAGGGTGCTGAGGCACTGGCACAGGGTGCCCAGAGAAGCTGTGGCTGCCCCATCCCTGGCAGTGTTCAAGGCCAGGATGGATGGGACTTGGAGCAGCCTGGTCTAGTGGAAGGTGTCGTTGCCCATGGCAAGGGGCTGGAACTGGATGAGCTTTAAGGTTCCTTTCAACCGAAAACCCTCCTATGACTTTATGATACTTTTCTCCATCACCCTTTCAGATGAGCATAGATCATAGACATTCACAGCCCTCCCCTCCAGCTAGATACTTTGCTCACATTAGCATAACTTGATTCACATCATCTCCTCTTCATCCTCGTTTCACACAGAAGATTTATTAAAAAAGCATGAAATTCTGGTTTTGGAATGCTTATTTGAGCAGCTGCTTGGAACTTACAACCATGAACAAGCAGCACAAAGAGGGCGTTGAAATGACATTTCACATTACAGACCAATTTTGCTTCAGCTCCAGGATGTATACAAATGCATCTATAAAGGTAGAAGAATATAATGCAGATAGGAGAGACCTGTCCATCAGAGCCCAAGAAAGTATCCCCAAGCTGAGAGGATGTGGTTATAACAGGAGAGCAGAGAAAAGAACTGATATGCTGCCTATTCTACTATTAAGCTGTCCACAAGTACATTTTGACTCCCTCATTTGGAGACCAAAAGGGAAGCACCACAGAGGGCTGTGCTCACTTCTCCTCTGCCCCACTAACCACAAAGGTAGCTGCATGGAATTAAATACAGACAGTGAATTTTAGGGAGGCTGGAAAGAATGATGGATTGCAATTTATATGCTACACGATACCTTCAGTTTAATTGGACATGTGTACTTGATGTTACTTTCCAATCAGCTTTAACTGTAGATGAATTCAAATGGTCAGCAGTCTGATCTGAATGCAAACTGAAATACAATCAACGAGTTTGAGATGTTCACACTGAATGTGCAGATTGGGCCCACTAAAAGAAAAATTAGAGGCATTTGATATCAGGATATAGAAGTGTTCAAATGATTGGATCCAAGATTTTGAGACCCTACCACTAACCTTCAGCAATTTCTGAAGGAGAAAAAAAAAATGCTATTGAAGAAAAGATTAAATAAAACACAGATAAAGACAAAGATGATAAAGATAAAAAGATAAAGCAGAGACATATGAAAGAAGAACTAGAAAAAAAGCGCTGTCAATTCTGGTGTGGCCATTCAAGCATGTAGGACCTTAGAAAATTCTCTGCTTTTCATGCCTTGATTTCTGGTAGCTGCAGAAGGTGACTAAAATGTTTATCAGCTTTATTCTGTTTTGGTGTCCGGGCTAAAATCTTACCATTTCAATGGTTATTTGGAAGGACAGAAAGTCAAACACTTACTGGGAGTTTTAAACCATCTATCTTTTGTGTTTATAACCAGAGTCAGCACACATTCAGACAGCCTGCTGAATCACTGCAGCTTGAACCACACTGCACTGAGACACAAGATACCACACAGAATGAACAAGCAAACATTTTGCTGATGGTGTAGTCTAATATTGCATTGAAATCAGTAAGCCAAGACTTAAAAGTACACCAGAATAATGTATTTCACATAATCATGTTTAGTACCACATCTCCCTGATTACAGATATTTACCCTGAATTTTCTTTTCCCAGATGTTAGGGTATTTTTCTTAAAGTGAAATTAAATATAGGAAGTGTAAAACTTGCAGTTGGAAACTCTAACCACCAAGAGCTTCGAAGTGCAAAAAATAACAAAAGGAGCCTAACTTTGCTTTCCTTTGCTGTTAATAGAAAATAAGATTAAGATCAAAGAATGGCATTTATCATGTCTTTGTTAGAAACAAAACAAAACACAAAAAGCACAGTGTCACAAATAGATTCATCTCATGGTTAAAGTCTAACTTACCCTTGAATTTGGAAACACATAAATGGACAGACAGCTGTAAAATGAAATGCAAGTTGTCCTTAAGTCCTTACAAAGCACATGACTGCAAACCTCAGTCTAACCCCTGAAACATTCAAACAATTACTCATTAGTATTTGTACTACCACATCACCTACAAAGACTGTATTAAGACACTCCTGCTCCTCCCACATTATCCCGGAACTCCGGGATTGAGATCCAGAAGGTTCAACACTTTATATGCATGTCCTTCCATTGGTGTGCTAACACAGAAATGAAGCTGCCTTTGTTAAAGCTACATGTTGGGTCTTTCCAGATGCAGTCACATGTTGACAGCAGCAGAGATGAAATGCTGGGCTGCACGGCTGCAGTGACATCTGATACAGTATGTGAACACCGTGCTGGGCTGCAGTCCACAAGGAGCAGTCAACTCAGCAGTTAGAGGATAAGAACATCACTTTGCTGATCATGTAATATGTTGGTCTTCCATCAGAAAAACACAAGCAACAGTGATGGCACTAAGTACAAATGGTTGCTGTTGGGATAAGGAAAAAATACTGTTCTTGATCACATGATAGATTTCAGCCACGCTTTCAAATGTGGAAGCCTCATCTGTAACCAAAACAGATCCCTCAGGCTACAGCCAAGACAGATACCTCGATGTGAAAATGAGCAACTATTGAGTGACACTTTCTGTACACAGCTACTTACTAATAATTTAGAAAAGTGGATGTAATAGGTACATAGTCATCTACATCTTCAAAATGTTCTGCCTTGCCATCCCTTGTGAATTCATTACAAGCCTTGCAGTATTTGACATCTTTCTCAATGTCAAATAACTATTTATCTCCAAAAGTTTCTAGTCATCATTGCTTTAGGGAAAAAAAATGTTTAAAAATGTGAGGTATGGTTTTAAAAGCTTGAGGCAAATTAACAGAACTTGCCAACAGTATTATTCTCAAGCCAGATGCATGATTTATGAATACCAGGGAGTGGAAATATTACCAATAAAAAGAAACAAGAAAATGTAACTATATAGTGTATAAGTAATAACAAGAGAAATGTAGTACAAAAGCTTATGCTTTATAAAGCTCATGGTCTAATTAAGAGTACTAGGTACGCAAAATAATTTGAGCGGATAATCATATATAAGAACCCAAACCAGAGCCTCACTCTCCATTAATAATCATTATAAATCACAGACATTTTTAAGGCAATCTGGCAATTAACCTCCAACACCAGCAGGCGTTAGTTACAGATGCTTGGGTAGCTCCTGCCCCTCCTTCTTCCAGAGCTGCAAATTGAACTGTGGTAGTGAAATAAGTGAAAAATAATACACTACTGCAAAATTCCCACTGTGAGAATTAACTGCTTTCATTGAATGTCCCAGTTCTGACCGCTGCTGTAATGACACAAGAAGGAACCCAGATTTCTGCCACCAACTCTGAAACGATCATTTTAGCACAACTCAGTGCTAAGGGCACTGATGTACAGCTCAGAGCACCTAAAGCATTTTCCCGAGTCTTCTCTAGGAAAAAGCATGACTAAATCAAGCCAGAGCTTCCCAGAGTCATGGTTGGTGAGGCCAGAGTAGTGCCTGTAGGGGTGACAATATCACAGGTGTGCTGGTACTTCCCTGACACAGGGAATATTGGTGTATTTGATCTGGCAACCTTTGACTTAGTTTTGAAGGTAATTGAGGCTGGAGAAAACATTCATCCTGTGAATGTCTCCCCTCAGATGGCAAGTTTTTCAGGCAATTCTCCTCAAAAATGCCTTTGTGATGACAATCCACAGCATATGAATCTCAATACAATTGCACACCATGGAATTATGCTGGATGAAGAACATCAGGATTCCAGAGAGCAGTATAGGAAAAAACATTTATCCCCAGCAGACCAAGCTGTTGAGGATTTGATAGAACACAATGATTCCTTCTTCTCCACAACGACATGCTGACCCTATGGGTATTTTTGCCTGTGTCTCCACCCTCACAGATCATTCTTGTTGATAGAATTTCAATATATGGGGTAGGAGGGAATATAAATCAGAGCCAGCAGCAGCGGTATCACTCTGAAGCTGATCAATAACAGCAGAGAGCTCCTCGGGGTTGTGTTTTGTTTTGCTGTTTTAGTTTTTTGCCTTTTTTTTATTATTATTATCAAAAAATGAAGATGCTCTCAGTGAAGTTGCACAGAAGGCAGGAAAACAGTACCTAGCCTCTCCTGCAGCAGGGATGTTTATGGAACTGGACAGCTTGGGTGATTCCCAGCCAAGAGGTGGCACTGATCTAGGGGAGTCCATGTTCAAAGTCAGGCTGGACAGGGCTTTGGGCAACCTGAGCTAGTGGAAGGTGGGGCTGGAACTAGGTGAGCTTAAGGTCCTTTCCAACCCAAACCATCCCGTGATTCTATGATCTTGCACAATGACTCCTGGGAGAATCATGTCTTGAGTTGCACTCTCAGAGAACAAACACAACTTCACGTTCAGGCACAAACTGTTCCACAATTGTTTCATCCACGCTCAGCCACAGCACACGTAAACTCCTACTCGCTGCAATGGCCTGCCCTTAGCTGGGCTTGCTAGCAAGACTCAGCACCATGCCCCCATCCAGACCGAGGCCCGCAGGCCCACAGCAGCAGCAAACACCACCATGGACTGTCTGCCTACCCAGATCATACCAAGGCCTGTATTAAAGCAGAAGACCAAGAAGGCACCTGAAAGAGCCTATGAGGAGTGAAGAATGAAAAACACCCCCACACCAACTTCTCCAGTGAATCTCTACATTACTAAGCTCTACATCTCTACAGTACTAATTACTTCCATTTCACATGCAGGCCAACTTATTCAGGACTGGTTAGCTCTGACACAGATGACAGGAGCCCTGACTTTGCTGTGTCCTCTGACACTCCACGCATTCCACACCACAGTAAAAGATGTATGGAAAAGACAGGGGCTCAGAAGCTACGACAAGAGATTGCTGGGGCAGTAGTTTAGGGTTAATGGAAACAGGCCTGGAATGTGAAATTAACTTTTTGGCGTGATTACACTGACTTCATTGCACTGAGAACTCTGACATTTCACAAATATTCTCTCTTAAACATATTCACCAGATTAGGAAAACAGCAAATTATTTTTTAAGTATGTAATCCTGAAAATATAATCATCAGTCTGAAATTTCTGGTTTTTTTTGTTTAATCAACGTGCACAAACAGCAATTAAAATATCCTTCTCATTAAACTGAGAAGCCTCTCCTCATTTCAGAGCTCCGAGAGCTTAAGTATACATTGAAACATTTAACAATACAAAACTGTAATAGGTAATTGGCAAAATCAAACTTCATATTTTTACACCAAAAGTAGCAGTAAATAAGCTTACTTTGTGCTCTGGAAGCACAATATGTGGTTATCTGCTTGCTATCACCTGAACATTAGATGTGCCACACTACCAATCTCAGTAGTTTTGCAGTCTGCCTCTAGCACACAGCCACTACACAATACTCTGGAAACAGATAAAAACCACATTAAATAATTGTTACAGCACAATAAACTGAAAAGATATCAGCCTTTTCTGACCTCTGCAAGACACCAAGTTCCCTGTATTTATTCTCTTCCCAGGTACTGGATGAACTCAAACACAACAGCCTCATACCAAGAAGATTTTCCCTTTTGAATATGGATTTGCTACGGATAATAAAGACTAAACACAAACTACCAAAGCTGTAACGTGTAGCTTCAGATCTGACTTCACTTTTCTGAGAGTTCACAGAAATCCTGACTATGAACAACATCAATTTGAGGCCATCATAAGTACACAACATTTAAGGAGAACACAGCTGAGGATACAAAACAGAGCTTTAGCTGAAATGAATAGACAAAAAACAGAGATAAGGGTTCCATTTTCAGTCAACACAATCATAAAAATGCCATTTGGAAGTCATCTAGTCCAACAGACTCTAAGATGATGCGCACCATGCCCTTTCCAGGGATGGGAGTGGGGTTGACGAGTTCCCCTCACCTCCACTTCCTTGCCTTTCTGAAAAAAAACTGGTGTCACACTTGCTATTTTCATTACTAGGAATTTGCCAGTCTCCTTCCCAATCACTGTAATTTGTCACAGACATTATGCATCAGCCTTACAAACACACCATCTTACTGTTTCAGGACACTTGGGTACATCCAGCTCCACGGATCACAGATCTGAATACCTCCACCTTCTGTAAACAGTCCCTGACTTGTTCCTCCTCTGATGTTGACTGCGCTTCTCCTTCCCAAGCTGTACTAATACGCACATAGGCATCAAATCAGGTTTTGCTTGCAAAGGCTCAAGTTACAAAAAAACCACATTCATTATTCTTGCCTTTTCCTTTTATCAGTGGACAGAAACACTTTTGCCGAATTTCCTTGTACTAGTAGAGTACCTACTTGTTAGCATTCATGGAGTCATAGAAAAGGCTCTGTCCAACACGGCCTTGAACACTGCCAGCGATGGAGCATTCACAACTTCCCTGATAAACCCATTCCAGTGCCTCACCACCCTTACAGTAAAGAATTTCTTCCTCAGATCCAAGCTAAACTTCCCCTGTTTTAGTTTGAACCCGTTACCCCTTGTCCTCTCAGTACAGTCCCTCATGAAGAGTCCCTCCCCAGCATCCCTATAGGCCCC